>CAKNYM010049418.1:133281-169765 GCA_932195095.1 Andricus curvator
CCACGCAGATATGACTTTGTCAAAAAATAATCTTTTTTAGAATTTTAAAATGTGGCTAGAGTCTCTGATTTTTGGGCTCCTCGAAAATACATACTCCGATTTTTCGACTCCAAAACTTAACGTTAAAGATCATCCCCTTGGTACCACGCAGATATGACTTCATCAAAAAATAATCTTTTTGAGAATTTTACAAAGTGGCTAAAGCCTCTGATTTATGGGCGTGTGTATTTTCAAGGAGCCCAAAAATCAAAAAGATTATTTTTTGGCGAAGTCATATCTGCGTGGTACAAAGAAGTTGATTTTTAACTTTAAGGGTTGGAGCCCAAAAATCGGAGTGGTTATTTTCGAGAAGCCGAAAAATCGGAGACTCTAGCCACATTGCAAAATTCGCAAAAAGATTATTTTTTTACAAAGTCATATCTGCGTAGTTCCAAGGGGTTGATCTTCAGCGGTAAGGGTTGAAGCCCAAAAATCAGTGTGGGTATTTTCGAGGAGCCCAAGAATCAAAGTCTCTATCCACACTGTAAAATTCTGAAAAAGATTATTTTTTGACAAAATCATATCTGCGTGGTACTAAGGGGTTGATTTTTAACTTTAAGGGTTGGAGCCCAAAAATACGCCGGGAATAAATTTGTGAAAAATTCAAATTTTTTGATGGGGTTGATTTTCGAATTTAAGGGTTGTTTCAGGGAAAATTTTTTTGCGGATTTCAAGAGCCCTAAAAAAGCCCAAAATTCTAAACTATGAAAAATTGCAAAATTCGATTGTGGAGGTGCTAGCTTAATGGACCTGATCATATTGACGTTCTTGTTGTTTTCTTAAAGTGTTTTCGTGATCAACTTATAATAGCAAAAGAAACGTTTTTCTTCGGAACTTTTTCTATCACATTTTATCCCTCAACATTTTCTATAACGTTCTTCCTCGGATATTTCCGAGTAACATTTTTACCTCGCGATCCTGTTTACCTTTCTTCCTCTGAACTTTTTCGGTTACTATTTTTCCTCGGAAGTTTTTCTTTACTGTTTTTCCTCAAAACTCTCTGAGTCACATTTTTCCTCTGAGGGCTTCATTTATACTGTTAATTTACTAATACAAAATTCCCCACGGTTTGTCGAGAAAGCAGCATTTGTGCACGCAGGACGTGAGACTCACCGCGTGCCAGTAAAGTGCGACGCACGATTGTTATCCCTAGTAAAAATGCCTATTAGAATCCAAATAGAAACCTAATAGGATGTGGCTTCTGCCAGGTCCTATTACTTTCGAAAGTGGGTTTTGTTCCTGGTTCTATATGGTGTTCTATTAGGTAATTTTCAACTTTCTAATTGGATCTTATTAGGATCTAATGTATCTGTATTCTGCATTCGTACCGTATTTATAGCTATTGGTTTCTAAGCGGAACCTAAGTGGAACCTAATCGGATTTGAATCCGGTTTCTGTGCGGTTCGTATTTGGTAATTTGTCCCTACTCTCTTGCTTGCCTCGCATTACCAAACTCTGCTTTCGCGACTAATACCTAATACTTATCTACTATTTACAATATTTACAATTACTTATATTTACTTCCTCCTCTATTTATAATCTTTCCTTCTCCATTCCTCTTCCTCCTTCCTTCTCTTCTACTCCATCTTACCCAATACTCCCTTCACCCATGCTACTGCCCTTTTGTCCCCCCTTTCATGCATCAATACCTCCATGCTTATCCAACTCCTTTCCACCTCCACGCACTCCTCCAACCAGTGCTCCACTCTTGCCTCCCCCTTCCCACATAGTTCACACATCCTCTTTTCCCTAGCGAGCCAGAACCTATTGAAACCCTCCATGCACCCACATCTCATCCTCGCTATAAGCTCCTGACTTCCTTTCTCTCCTTTCTCACACAAATATTGCGCTCTCGCCCTTGGCATAATCCACACATAGTTCCCATTAAACCTTGTCTCTCTTATTCTCTCTTCCCCTGCTGTCTTCTCTCTCTCCATGCTGTTTTTCTTAACCAACTCATATACCTTCCTTCCTTCCTCATGCATCCTTCTCAATTCATCAATATGCAGTCCATTCGTTCTAAAATACCTTTCTCTTTCAAACTCCATCTTCCCACCCCCTCTCCTGTTCTCCTTCTCCCACCAACACTCCCTAACCAGCTTACTTCCCCCCTCTTCCAAAAATTTCTCCTCATATTTACACGCACTACTCCCCGCTAGAATCCCTACACTCGTTCTCCCCGTCTCCCTCCTGACAATATAATTAGGCGTGTTCCTTGCCAACCCCAGTGTCCACTTTACATACCTCTCCTGTATCCTATTTACCTCTTCGCTTTCCTTCCACCCCCACACCTCTACTCCATACAATAGCACACTCATCACTAGTGAGTCAAACAATTTCATTCTCCTTCCAAAATCATCTGCGAATAACTTCTTTCCCAACCCCCACACCTGCCTCATCACCACATTTGCCCTCCTCACTCTCTCTTTTATGTGACCATCCACTCCGCCATTCCTCCGAAACAAGAAGCCCAGGTACACAAACTCTTTCACCGCCTGCACCGCCTTTCCCTTCCAATTCCACTCCCCTTCCTTATCCCTTCCACCTCCTTTTCTGAAAATCATAACCTTGGAATTTTCCGCATTCAGTTCTAACCTGTTCTTATCCAGGTATCTTCTCAACCTCTTCATCATTTCCTTTAAGGCCTCCTCGCTTTTTGCCAACAACACTATGTCATCTGCATACGCTAGCGACCAAATTCTAACCCCTCCTATCCTGACTCCTCCTACCACTCCGGCCTCCAGCTTACTTTCCATATCCGCAATTAAAATCGCAAGAAGCGTCGGGCTAAGCGGACACCCTTGTCTTAACCCCTTATCCATCCAGAATCCCTCCGAAATCCCCTGTCCTCCTCTTACCTTATCTTTGGTTTCTTCATATATCTCCCTTACCCTCTCGATCAGGCCTCTCTCCACTCCCCTCTCCTGCATCGCCTCCCACAACCTCCCCCTATCCACCGACGGAAACGCGCCTTTTAGATCCACAAAAAACGCGTACACTCTCGATCCCTTCTTCGCTAATTCTCTATCCACCACGTGCTGCAGAACGTAGATATTGTCGATAGTACTCCTACCTGCCCTAAAGCCCGCCTGCGTCTCTGGCAATATTCCTTTCCCCTAGACATCCTTCCGCAGCCTCTCCGCTACTACCATCGCGTATACTTTATACGCCGTATTCATTAGCGTAATCCCCCTATAATTTTCCTGCCTATCCCTCTCTCCTTTCTTATACAGAGGCACTATTAATCCTTCTCTCCACCCTCGTGGGAATCCCTCCCCCCTCCATACTTTCTTCACTACCTCCTTCAGCCTCTCCCTAACCTCTTGTGTACTAAACAGCCATGCTTCGTTCTCTAGCCCATCCAGCCCTGCTGATTTTGACCTTTTTAACTTCCTTATCATTTTCTCTATCTCCTCGTGATTCAACTCCTCCATCTCTGCCTCCCCCGTTCTTCTACTCCCATCATCTCTCTTCCTTGAATCTGAGCCCTGAAATGATTCTTTAAAAAACTCCCTCCACTCCTCACTCCCTATCTTGTCGCTTATCCCTACTCTACGCTTCCTAAACCTATTTATTATCTTCCAGACGTCCCCTTCTGTCTTAACATTTCCTAACTCCTCCTCCATCTCTTTCTCCTTTTCCTGTTCTTTCTTCTTACACATCAATCTAAACCCCTTCCTCATTTCTACGTACTCCTCCCTTTTCGCAGTACCCTCTTTCCACTTCTTATACTTCCTCTTCACCTTTCTTTTCATCTTTTTACATTCCCTATCCCACCACGGCTTCACCATTCCTTTCTTCTTCTTTTTGAATACCTTCTTTTGCACGCACCCTTTCACTTTCTCTTTTAAATCCTCCCATATCTCTTCCACCGTCTCCCCTTCGAAGCATACCTTCCCTAACTGCTCCTTATATTTCTCTATCGCCTCCCTCGTCCATCTAACCCTCTCCCCCGTCGACACTTCTTCCCCACCTTGCCTTCCGCCGTTCTCACCCCTTATCCACAACCCTAATGGCTGATGGTCTGATTCTACCCTCCCTTCTACTGCGAATCTCTCCATCTCCTCCCACCCTTGCATATTCATAACTACATAATCTATTACCGATACCCCCACCTTACCTACGTATGTGTATTCTCCCTCTTCGTCCCCAGTTGCCATACCATTTGCCACCGCCCAGCCTCTATCCTCCATCCAGTCCCTTAGAATCTCCCCCTCCTTATTTATTAACCTATCCTTCGAGTTCCTTTCGAAGCTCTCCCCTTCCCTGTAAAGGCCTCCTTCCCTCCCCATCCTCGCGTTAAAGTCCCCACCCAGTACCACCATACCCTCTTCTCTTTCACCTAACAGGTCTTCCACCCTTTCTTTAATTCTTTCCATCCCATCCTTATTGTACACTGTCGCAAACTTACACATTACCCCTCCTATCTTTACTTTCCTCATTTGCACTCCCTCCCCCTCTTCCTCTCCGTGAGCTTCTTCCCCTAATCTATCTCTAATCCCCGTTATAATTCCCCCACTAGCCCTTCCTTTCTTCTTCACTCTGACCGCCTCCTGGAGTCTCCACCTATACCCCCTTGGCAGCTTTGGCTCTATTCTATCCCATTCCTTTCTTTCCACCCACGTCTCTACCAGTCCTACCACATCAAATTCCTGGATATACCTCCAGAACTCCTCATCCTTCTTCTTTACCCCTGCTACGTTCCAGTAAAGCACCTTCACAACTCCTCTACCCTGCATTACCCCCGCCCCCCTACTTCCTACGAAACAAATTCCCCTGCACTTCCTTCAACACCTCTTTCTCCTCGTCCCACACCCACATTTTCTCGTCTATTTTTATTTTCCGATATCCTACCTTCGCCGATCTCCCATCACTCCTCTCCCTCCTAGCCCTGTCGTACAGCATTCTCTGTACATCCCTTTCCTTTCTCGTCAAATCGTGATCGATGAAAACTTCCTTATCCTTTATCCTATTTTTATTTCTCATTACCCCCAATTTTTCTTCCCAGCTCTCCAACTCCACAACCGCCACTTCTTTCTCCTTTCTCCTCTCCAACTTAACTTTCCCTATCCTGCCTTTATTCCACCCTATGCTCTGTAGCAGCGCTTCCACGCCCTCCCTTTCTTCCCCGCTCTTCATCTTCAACCCTCTTATCACAATATTATTTCTCCTGTCTGCCTTCTCCTTTCTCTCCATTCTCAACTCCATTGCCCTTATCCTTTCCCTATCCGCCCTCTCCTCCTTTTCATTCCTACGCTCTCCCACTTTCTCTTCTATCATATTCCCTACCCTCTCCCAAATACCTTTAATCTCGCCCCCGCTATCCCCGACTCCTATTTCCATTTCCGTCCTGCCCTCCACCTGCTCAAGCCTTTTTTTCGTCCTTTCTTTCCACGCCCTAATCTCCTCTTCCATCTGTTTTATTTAACTTCTTTTTCTTTTCTTTCCCTCTCTAACCCATCTACTCTCTCTCTCTCTCAGCTCTTTCACCTCCTTTTCCCATTTCTCATCTCTGATTCGCAAGTCCTCCCTCATACCTTCCATCTGCTCCTTGGTCCCCCTTACGTCCTCCCTCAGCCCCCTGATCTCGCCTAACAACATCCCGAGAGCCTCCTTTTCCAACATCCCCGCCATTTTTTTGGGGGGTAACCTCGGTGTTATCCCGCTTTTTTTAAACGGGCTCTCGACCTCGCTTTTCTCCGGACTCTCTTGGCTGTCTCTCTTCCTTTTCAAGAGATCCTCCCCGTCACTTGCGCTTGACGCTCTCTCCCTTACCTTCTCGCTTCCTTCGTTACCACCGTCCCGATTTCTCCCTCTCCCCGACGCACCGCTCGACACCGGGCGACGCGTTGTTGGCCGTCGTGGCTTGTGGAAAATTCCCTCCCCGTCGGTTTCACTACCAGCACTGCCAGTACTCTCGCTGCCCACCTCCCGCTCTACCGCCGGTAAATGGGATCTATCCATGCAGTACCTGTCGCAACCGACAGATGTCTCTGCAAAATGTTGGCGTCTTTCGCCGCCAAATTTTCCTTTTTTTTCCCCCTTTTTTTTCAATTCCTCAGTCCCTGCAGACACCCCTTTCTCTCCCTTAGCATCCCCTAATTTTTCGAGAACCACCCTTGAACCCTCGAAAGCCCAGGACTCCTGACCACGAACTCCCCCGATTACTTGCCAACCTAACCTCACTTTCCCTATCCAGCTAGATACCACCTCCCACCCACGCTGAAACTCACTTTTTATCTCCCCAATTCACCCCACACAACCCTACTCACCTCCTCGGCTTCCACCCTCACACTCCACTCACACCTTCCACACAAATTCCGTAAAATTCTCTCTCCACCTGTCACTAAACACGTTCTCACTTCCGCCACCAACATGCAAGTCGGATGTGGTTTCTATCAGGTCCTATTACTTTCGAAAGTGGATTTTGTTCCTGGTTCTATGTGGTGTTCTATTAGGAAATTGTGAACTTTCTAATTGGATCTTATTAGGTACGATTTCTGAACGAAAAAAAAGTTATATCCTAACTTATTGTTATATAATCTTCATTTTTTATAGTTGTTAAGTACACGATTCGCTAATACGGTCGCTTACACATATAATCGCACGCTTAAACGCTTTGAAAAATCTAACTCGCTGATGATTCGAACCCTACCTATACTACCTAAACTTGTGTATTCTACCGCGCGCTCTAACTCGTTTCGCTAACGATGCACTTGGATCTTGGCTAGAAAATCTCGGCCAAGTATTTTTTAACTCAATGTTTCTTTAAAGAAAACGTATTTGTGATGACCAATGGATAGTTGTTGAAAATTTTCGAGAGACTTTAATAAAAAAAATATATTTAGAATGAATTTAAAATTAAATTTTACTTATTTCAAGTACGGCTCGATATTCTTTTTCCTTAAAATATTCAAGAAGTTTATAGACTATCCAAAGGTAATAAACAACAAAGAAAAGTCAAGTGCAAAAATTCTTTAATAACCTTGGTAACAAAAAGCGATTTTCTATAATACAAAAACCTCCATAAAACGGGCAGTTTTCAATGTATCCAATTATTTTATAATACATTCTCACTCAGTTTTTAATGTGAAATAACAGTTCTTAAACAATAATTTAAAATATGTGAAACAAGGAACCGAATTTCACTTATTTCTGAAAGGACTCAATACTTTTGGTCTTTAAATATTCAAAACGTTTAAAAACGATGCAAAAGTAATACATAATAAAGAAAATCAAGAACAAAAATGCTTTAATAACCTCAATGACAAAAGAATAATTTTATTCTATACAAAAACTACCATAAAACGCACAGTATTTAATTTATCCAATTCTTTTATTATACTTTTTTACTCATGTCAGTTTTAAATGTGAAATAAATTTTCCAAAACAACAATTTAAAATATGTGAAACAAATAATTGAATTTCACTTATTTCACAAAGGGCTCAATACTTTTTTTCTGTATAGATTTAAACATTTCAGAAACTATCTACAACTGATAAAGAAATAAATAAAGAACAGTGCAGTTAAAAAACACTTTAATAACCTTAGTGAAAAAAAAAAACATTTTCTATTATATAAAAACGTCCATAAAATGCACAGTTTTCGATTAATCTAATTCTTTTATAATACTTTTTAACTTGGTTTTTAATTCAAAATAACAATTTCTAATAAATAATTGAAAATATGTTTAAGTCATGGAAGCACATTGGCTACAAGTTACAACTTATTTCAATTTTCATTTTATTTTGCACAATGCACATTGTAGAAAAACTTGTTTATCGAAAATATATTATTTTCTATCGAGAAACTGTAAATACTAATCCAATTATCCACTAACTTAATTTTGCAACTTCCCATAAAATACAACCGAATAGATACCCAATAGATTCACATTGAAGGCTGCACTTTGAATTTTAATTCAATTAATTTAATTCCGATTAGCCGGTAATAATTCTAATACAGCCTATCAGAAAAGCAAGGTTGTACTTTGTATCATTTAGAGTAAATGAATACCTCATTGGTTCCGATTAGAACCTATTAGAAAAATATAGCACAAAGAATATTTGTTTTCGAAAGCTTAATAGAGCCACATAGAAAGATTTTTTCAATTCCAATTTCCGTCCCAATAGTAGATTAAATACCGAATTCAACCAGTTAGAATCCAAATTGAAATAAAAAAAACTCTTCAGAACCATTTAGAACCATATAGAAATGCAAGTGGATCCAATGAACTATCTAAACCGTTTCTATTAGTTACTCAAGCATCATTTTTGGTAGGGTTGATTCCGAAGGTCTACTCAAGTACCTAATAGAACCTGTTATGGAAGCAATTTCGTACTTGTAACACTTGGAATAAAGCAGATCCCAATAGGTTCCTAATAAAGCCGCCTAAAATATATCTCTTCAAATTTTAATCCGATTAATTCGATTCCAACAGGCCACTAAAATCCTAATAGAACATGTTAGGGAAGGAGTTTCGTACTTGGCGCACTTGGAACAACGCAGATCTCAATAGGTACCTTATAGAGCCACTTAAAGCACATCACTTCGCGTTATAATCCAATTATTGATTTCAACATGCCACTAAAGTACCTAATGGAACCTGTCAGGGGAGCAATTTCGTACTACGAGCACTTCGAATAAGGCAGATCCCAATAGGTACCTAGTAGCGCCGCTTAGAACACATCACTTCAAATTTTTTTCCGAATAATTTCATTCCAAGGGTCCAATAAAATACCCAATAGAACCTGTTAGGGAAGCAGTTTCGTACTTCTATTTCGAATAAAGCAGATTCCAATAAGGACCTATTAGAGCCGCTTAAAAGACATCACTTCGAATTTCAATCCGAATAATTTGATTCCAAAGGTCCAATAGAATACCTGATAGAACCTTTTAGGGAAGCAATTTCGTACTTGTAGCATTTGGAATGAAGCAGATCCCAATAGGTACCTAATAGATCCGCTTAAAACACGTCACTTCGAATTCTAATCCGGGTAATTTCGTTCCGAAGGTCTAATAAAATACCTAATAGAACCTGTTAGAAAAACAATTTTGTACTTAATAATATGCCAAGTAAAAGAATAACTCATTGTATCCACGTAGATCCTGTTAGAAAAATTTAACAAAAGAACATAAGTGCCGAATAAGACCGGTTAGAAACCAATTTAAAATAAGAATCCTATTAGAAACCAGTTAGGACCATATAAGATTCCACCTGCATCCTATACGTTTTCTAAACGGCTTCTATTGATCCCTAACTGTCATTTTTACTAGGGACTGGGGTGTGGCGCATATCCGTCGCACACCATGCTCATCACAAAGTGCGAGGCATATTCCTCGCACGTACGTGCCCCTCACAAAATGCGAGGCATGTGCCTCGCACCCTGCACGCAACGCGTACATCACACGCCGTGCGAGTAACGTGCCCCGCACGTTCTAATACTCGACTGAACCAAAAGAATGGAATATTATCAGGGGCGGAGCAGCCCATATTTTGCATTTCTGGAGTTTGGAGTTCGTAAAAGGGGTTTTGTTTAATTTAAAGAGATGGTTCTTTGTACATCATTCCTACAAATAAATGCGTTTATAATTTTATTTAAATCTAATTTATCCGAAACAATCTTGGCGAATATGTAATATCGCCAGATTATTTAGCCGTTTTTGCCCCATTGAGGATCTTAAATACGTTTTCACCACCACCTGCACAAACAAGGCAAGTGCGATTTGTGAATTGTAAGTAAATTATATGAATATCAAACAAATAAGGTTGACGAAACTAAACAATATTGTTGACAACTGATAATATCGTAATAAATAAGAAATTAGAAAAATGTTATAAAATATACCTTGCTACAAAATATTCCTCAAAGTTCATTGATTTTTTGCGCGATTTTTGGAATGTTTATGAAAATATAAAAAAAGATCATGAAAAATCTCAATTGTTAGGAAATTTTGAAAACGATGCAAAATTACTTTAAATTACTTTAAATTTAGTTAAAAAACGCTGCCATTGTTGCAATTCACGAGGTTTCAAGGTTCTTCTTATTTCAGTTTATCCAGTTTTTTGCACTCTTTCAAAATTCACAAGAAAAATTGAAAAATAATACAAAATGGTGAAGTTATTTTTAATTTTTGAAAAAAAGAAAAAAATTCTCAAAAACCCCACGTTTTTTCAGAAATTTGCAGCAATGATAGGCACTAATATAGTCGACGTACCATACATTTTCTTTTTAGTAATTTTTTGTTTTTCAAGATAAATTTTTTTTCAAATCCTTGCTTTTTTTGAAATTTTTGAGAGTTTAAGGTTTTACTTGTTTTCGTTAGTCAAGTTTTTTTTACTCCTTTGAAACCGATGAAACAAAAATGAAAAAAGAATACAAAATGGTAAAGCTGTTTGGATTTTTTTAAAATTACAACACGACATTTTCTCAAAATATGCAGCTACATTTTTTTCCGTTAAAGTTTTCAGGAGTGATAGGTAATAAATATTTGAGACGAACTGAGTCTTAGTTTTTTTTGCGGAAAAACGAAGGAAACGTAACCAGCTTTGCCGTTTTTGACACATTATATCGTTATACCCAATAAAATAACATAAAAAAAAAAAAACATAAAAAATAACGTAAAAAAAATAACAGTAAACTTTTTTTTATTCTTTCTTCATTTATCTCGTCGGCTTTGTAAAAGTGAAAAAAACGGGACAAACCGAAACAAGGAAAACCTAAAATCTCAAAAATTGCAAAAAGGCAAGGTTTTGAAAATCAAATAAAAAAAATTTCCTTCCGGAAAATACAAAATCTACCCGATTTATTCTGGAATCAACCCAATATACGAACCAATATATTCTTCTAAAACTTATTAAACTTACGGTTTTCGGTATCGCAATCAGTTCCCTTCTTCTTTTGAGTAGTGATTAAGATTTTATTCTTATTTTCTATATCACAACTATTATTCTCGCTAACATTAAAAGAGCTAATGCTATTAGCGGTATTGCTATTTCCTTCTGTTATCGATGGAAGAAAATTGGAAGAAATTATACCTGCAAATTTGAAATGTTGACAATCGAAAAGTTTCTCGTCAGAAATCGCCAGAATTCCTGATTTTTCTGACTATTCCTGATAATTATTTAGTAGAATTTTAAGTAGAATAAAAAAGAATATTTGAATAAAAAAATAAATGGGGTTATTTTGAGAAATTGAATTTTGAAAATTTCGGAAAAAAATGTTCTGACTAGTATTACGGAATTTTCCGTAAAAATAACCGGTCAAGTAAAGAGCTAGGGGGCTAGTGATATTTGAAAATATAAAAAAAATCAAAAATGAATATTTGAACATCTTTTTTTAGCAAAATATCGGAGATGTTTTTTTCTTTTTATAAGTTGTACAAGTTTATAGAAAATTGAAGAGAGGAGGGTTTGACGTTTCTCATTCCGGTGTGGAATATGTAAATAAATCGATAACTATTTTTTTTTTATTTTCAAATAAAGAATTATTGTAAAAAAAATATATTATAAGACTTTCAACTTACGGTTTTCTCCATCACAGTCTATTTCCTTCTCCCCTTGAGTGTTTACGTTTTCACTCCTATTTTCGACATCACAATTTTTATTATCACTAATATTACAAGAGCTAAAGCTATCTTTCTTACGCAGGAAAAATGGTCTAAAAGCTGCGTTTTTTTTATCACTTTTTCCTCCTTCAACTTCTTCTCCTTTGCTAACATTCGTGTCTGACAATCACTTCGTTTACGTTCAATCATTTTGATTTTAAAAGAGATGTTCTCAGTGCAAAATGCAATCTCAAACTGAGAACTCTGGCCTAACAATTAGGCCAGAGTTTTGTGCCAATTATTGTGTTTCTATTCGTGACACAGGTATATTGTCAAAGTGACCGAAATGAGCGGAAATAATCATAATCATAGAGGGAAATCCCGTGCCCAGACTGACGGGCTCGGCGTGGAGCCCCTGTTGAGCGAAAACTCGAGAACAATAAATTTAGGACTATAAACATCCAAATTTTACAAGCCCATGGTGACGACCCATGCAAATCTGGAAGTTTAAATTCTTCATCAAAGGTCAGGCACTTAGTGCTCTCTTAAAATGAACCAGTGAAATCTCACTGATTTCCAGTGAAATCTCACTGGTTGAAATAGACAGAAGTGTGTCACTGACAATCAGTGAGAATTCACTGGTTCATTCAGTGAAGTTCCGGAACTGGTTTAATCAGTGAGGTTCACTGGTTTCTCAGTACCAGTAGTCATCTGTTCGTATGCCTTGTCGCCTGTCAGCTGTTTAGGTATGGCACTTATCATTCATCGCACTTTTGTGGCAAAAGTTGTAAAATTATCTTTTAAAATCCTCACTTTATTCTCACAACAATAAATGAAGGCCGGGCTGCAATATAATTGGATATAATACGTTGCGCCTGATTGTGGAAAGACCCGTCGTAAAGTCAAACCCATGGTCAGGGACCTACCACTATCAAGCGAAAGCTATTATATCCTCTGCTCATTGCAGCCAGGCGCCAAATATTTATAAAACAAACACTAGTACACAAAAAGATTCGTTTTCACTCGAGAAATGCCAAGACCCGACCGGCGACGCACGCGCGCGCGCGTCGCCTGGTACGCGTACCAGACGACTGGAGGTTCATGTCTTGCTCGCGTGGAGCACTAAATCACTGGTTCAATCTATCATTTGGCGTCACTGGTAGAAACAGTAGCGTAAATTTTATTTGAATCAATTACTGGTTCGTCCAGTCAAAGTGGAAAAGTCACTGGTTCACCAGTGATAATTCAAAATACTGATTCAACCAGTGACAATTTCACTGGTTCAGTTAAGAGAGTGAAGTGCGTGAAGGGTACACAAAACAAGGTATCACCGATACCACTGCCGAAAAGAGAAATCGAAAACGAACAGTGCAGAACCCAAACAAGAGATATATTTTTGAATCAAAAGTAAATTTTTTTATCTTTCCGTCCAGTTTTCCATGTATGGAGTTTCCATGGTTGAAGATTTACATGTCTGGAGTTCTCCATGACATCCATGCTGGCTGCGCCGCCCCTGAATATTATTATAAGTTTTAAAAAATGTCGTTAGTGAGCGTCAACCTCTGTCAATGATAATGATTCTTGTAGATCTCACACAAAATCTAATCACACTTAATTGTTTTGTTTCAAATGATATTTGGTTCAATCGAGTTCAGTGCAGTCGAATACCTGTCATAATCGATATAAATGAAATCGAATAAACAAAATGGCGACGCAAAAGACACTAATGGCGATTTTCCCATTATTTTTGTTTAAAATCACAAATATGTTCGGATATACCTAACTTCCCATAGTGTTTTCAGTCAAACATTATTTTTTACAGTTATTCTTGGAGTTTTTCAGCAAATGGAATATTTGAATTGTGGAAGTAAAAAAGGCTTTCTTAATAGTCATGAAATTGTCCCATTTCTAGGTTTTTAGGAAAAATCTTTGTATACGACCGTTTATTTTCAATAGAGAATAAATAACCCAGTGGGACGCACAGGGAACAATTCGAAAATTGAAGTTATTCAGATTACTTTGTTGAAAATTCAGCAATTTTATTATAAAGTCATTCTTTCTGGGTGAAAAATCAGCTGCTTTGTTGAAAATTCTTTTTTTATTGGGTTAAAAATGCATATATTCAGGTAGAATTTGCATCTTTTTGGTTGAAGGTCACAACTGTTTGATTGAAAATACAATAAGTTATAGTTTAAAGTGAAACTACTCTGTTAAACACTCATTTCTTTTTGTTTGGTTGATGATCCATAATCTTAGTTGAAAATTCTTTTTGTTTCATAATTTAACTATATTTTGTTGAAAATAGTCTTTTTGTTTGAAAAATTTCATGTTTGGTTAAAAATTTATTTCTTTGGTTGAAAATTTAACTATTAGGTTGGAGACTTCTTTATAGTTAAAAGTTTGTCATGAGGACAACAGCAGGATTTCGCCGGGAGTGGGTTGTTTTGTCGTGATTGCCTTGCCGTAGGTGGCTCGGCAACCTAGTTATATTTTGATGTTTTTTAGCTGGATACGTTTCCCGAAATTCTCCGAAAAATCACTTAATCTTAAACTGCACTTATTGATAAGATTGGGCAGATAAATAAAACACTCCGAATTAAGGGAAAAAGCCTTGCGGCATGAAAAACCCTGATAATTTTTCAAATAAAGGCACGAGAAACAAAAAGCATTTTACATGAGGAATTCAATCAAGAAGAAAATCGTAACGAACAACGAAATTCCTATTCCGACGAACAAAGAAACTTCGGTTCGGTCGAACAAAGAAACTTCCACTCTGACGATCGGCGTTGGCGTCCCGCACCGCGATAAGTTTTTCGGTTTGTTTTGATTATGTTTGTTGATTCGTTTGGAATCTATTTTCATTTGGAAAATTAACTGCCATCGTGAGGCATACGATTAATTCGATTTCGCGTGTGGCGAATTTGACTTCGTGTGGAAGTCGAGACCGGACCCGAGGGAGCTCCGCACGGACGGTGTTTTCAGATCGACGAGTGGATACGAACTGTGCCGCTGAGTGGCACGCCAACGTCGATCGCGCGCTCGTACACTCACTCTCCGTCTCTCTCTCTCTCTATCTATCTATCTTCCGTTCCGCTTTCCGGTGGATTCGAAACTATACTTCTTGCCTAATTCGCAACCATACTATTTCTGTGTTGCGACGCAACAAGGGTGCTAATCTGAAAAATTGCACCCGCTCCCAGCGAAATCGCGTTAAAACTTCAGCTGTAACCACGTCTCACGACCGTGAGATAGGTGGTTACAGTTTGCGGCGAATTCAATACGATGATTCAGCAAAAGTCTCGTGCACCCTGAGGACAGGGAGCGACCCAAGGACGACCGCCTTCTGCATTTTCCCCGTAAGTGTCTCAGCATTTTGTTGCCACGCAGGGTTGATTTTCAAGCTATTAACCAGTGTAACCTTGGGACCTCGAAGAGCGCCGATGTTCAAGACGATTAGCTTAATAGAATATGCCGGGTATAACCGTCACAACTCCCTTATAAGGTCTTTATATCTCTCTTTCTTTTCTTTCTCCTTGGCTATGACGTTTTTGTCAGCTGGTGCCGAAAATTCGATAACGAACATGGTTAATTTTTTGAAGTCAAGGAGAACTATGCCAGGCCTCGAGCGCGCAACAGAAACAATTGTCGAGAATATGAAGTTCCAGAATATGCGGCACTTCTCATTTTCGACAATTGACTCTATTTCTCTAGGAGCGTTTAGTGGAGAGGTATTTGGGCTAATGCCGTAAGAGTGACAGAGATGGTGATAAAGCACTCTTAGTGCCGCATTGTGCCTTTGGATGTAGGTCGTTCCCGAATGAGTTGGACAACTAGATAGTATGTGTCCTACCCAGTAAAAACAGTTGAATAGATATAACGCGAAAACGAATTCAGGTTGGGTTTGGTGTATTCGATTTGCTGCCATGATCGAATTGGACCTTTACATTTAATTCTGGAATGCATTAGGCTCTATTCGGCCGAGTTTATTTTATGAAATGAAGGGAAATTATAAGTCTTTCAGGGTAGCAATGAGTACAATTATGAAAAATAAAGTTGCCCAAATACATTCGTGCGGTTTGGGCGAGCGACTTTAATTATTTAACTGAACGGAGTGATATTAACCAAACTTTGACTCCAATTCGGCAATACACATGATTTGACAGACTCAATTCGGCAAGGTGCAGGGCAACTTCATTGCTGACAGTTGGTGTTGAATTTTTTTTACTATATAAAAATGTTTAAAAATGTACAAAATAAAGTTCAAAAGTTTTTTTTCTGTAATTAGCAACACTTAAACAGTTTTTACTAAAACTAGAGCAAGAGAGCGCGCGCTACATAGCCTTCCCAAACTTTTCCAGTTCTCTTCTATAGGGTAAGAGCACCAGTTATTGGCACCTTAAGAGGAAATTTAGACTTTAGGAAATAAATAAACACATAAAGTATTGAATTCTTAAATAGTGATAATTATACGGCCATGCCACGCTGAAAAAACCAGTTCTCGTCAGATCACTGAAGTTAAGCAGCGTTGGGCGCAGTTAGTACTTGGATGGGTGACCATTCGAGAATACAGTGTGCTGTTGGCATATTATGGGTGTGGTGAGCCCAAACTTGTAGTTATTTATAACTACAAGAAAACTATCCACCTAGAAACACTACCCGGATCGGGTAGTGTCACGCCTACCCTGAAAGGGAAATGGCTTAATGGTATACATACCTACACTCCAAATTTTATGCAGAATACATTGAAATGTTAAATTATTAGTCTATGTTGACAAAAACTTGAAAAATTGTTAAAAATAAGTATGTAGTCCCAAAATTTTAGTGCTTGGCACTGCTAACCCCAGTTATTGACACCCCCCGTCACCAGTGATTGGCACTACACTCACATAACCTCTTAACATTTTTCCAATTACATTAAAACATTGATTAAAAACAAATTATGCATATGAAAATATTAAATAATTTTTCTATTGGTGATTCTAAATGTTGTATTTTACAAATTTTTTGTTTGGACATGCCAATATCTTTGACAGCAGCTATAAAGCTTATAGTCATGGCATATGTGTTCTTCGGTATACGTTTTTATTTCCTCAGAGATACTCTCTGTTGGGCATATATGACAATAAATAAAATGAAAAAAAAAACATAAATGTTACTAATTTTTTCATTTCTGCTTTAAACTAGCAAAATCCAGAAACAAATTCAAACATGGATATATATGAATATAGTCAAAATAAATCGGTTTATTCAGTCGGTGCACCGACTGAATAAAAACTTTTTCTATTTATATTAACATAAATATCTGCGTAACATTTAAAACATTGTACGACGATATTATTAAACATAATATGTATAAAGATAATAAAATTCTATTTATTATTCAAATAACAACAATATTTAACTGAATGTATAGAATTCCTGGAAATAAAACAAGAATTCAACGATCAAATTTGGATAAACACCACAAAATTCTCCTATTGCTCCTATTGTTCGTACCTATGCTCTAATTTTTCTTGACTTGATAAGGGTGCTGTGTGAGCACCGAAACGTTGGTAAATATTGTGCATGCTTTCATATTGTGATTTGATAATAATAAAAATAAAAAAGACGAAAGAAATCAAAAAGAGAAGGAAGGGGATTTGGTTGGTTGCCTTCTCATTTTTCTTTCCTCTTTTTTATTTTTGTGCAAAGAAACAAATTTTGTTTGTTTTTAGGAATTGCAATAGGAGCATTTTGTGGTGTTTGTCCAAATTTGATCGTTGAATTCTTGTTTTATTTTCAGGAATTCTATACATTAACTTGATTATTGGACGATAAATGGGATTTTGAATTTGATTTTGGTCTAATTTAAAATTCTTAAATTTCAATATTTAACTGTACCTAAAAGCCTAAAAACAATAAATGATATGAAGAAAACTTTGGAGGTTACGATTACCGGTATATAAATAACAGCTTCAATCATTATAATTTTTAGCTACTTTTGCGTCTACCTAATAACGACTTTTGTCGTTCCGGCACTCTTAACACTTCATTTTATCAGAAATACGTGAAATGATTCAAGTCAACATAAGATCTTGGGATTACATAACCTTACTTTTTTCTGACAAGGCGGGGGTGCCAATGAATGAAACCATTCCAGAATTGCATGGTCTGGTCATTGGCACTGGGGTGCCAACAACTAGAGACCATACCTTTTGTATTAATTTCCATTGGCACCCCCATTAAATTAATAAATACATCATCACCGATGTTTAATTCTGATTTGTATTGAATTTCAAATATTTCATCAAAATACCTGCAAAAAATGAAGCAGATTTACTTGTTTACAACCTTGCTATAACAAAATTAAAAAAGGTCGTCAGCTAAAGATTTTCTTTAGAAAAGCCGATAAATTCTTGGCACCCTAAAAATTAAAGAGAATTAAATATTTTACACCTAAATTTGACATTATTGTGCTTAAGTTGTATATATCGTTATGCGCAAAAATGATATTAGAATTGAAATAATATCAGTAAAATACGATAAATGTTCGCATTTTCTTAATATTTAACAAAATTTAAAGGGGGTGCCAATAACTGGCGCAGTGCCAACCACTAGTGCTCTTACCCTATGTATGTTACTCGTAGATTAAAATAAAATAAGAACTGAATTATTCACAAAATAATTACTTCTGGAATAATGAAATTGCATTATAATTATTTTAATTATCTTGTTAATTATGTTAATCTTAATCTTATTTTATTTGAAAAACATGTATTTACCTATAATGATTCAACGTATTTTAATATTTTTCAACTAACAGTCGCCTAAGTTTTTAAGTACGTTCACAAGTATTGAATTTTGAAATTTGTTTTTAATTATTTCATTATAATATATGATAATATTATTATATTATAAGTGAAGGAATTCTAACAATAAAAGTAGAAATATTTTCAAATTTGATAACGTTCGAACATTCATTATAATAAAATAAGTGCCCAAATAGCTTTTTGTTATTACAATGAATTGTTAATTTTTTTTAATAATTAGTTTTCGATAATATTAGTAACTTCCGATATAATAAACGTTTTTCGATTTTCTGTTGACCTCATTGTAAATATAATTTTTTATGCAATTCTGATAATTAAAGTAGAATTGAAGTGTACAATAATTGTAAGTACGCTATGATTATAAAATTATCTACAATTTTCAAAACGATAAATGAAATATTTTAACCGGTTCGTCATCCGTATAAATATACCTTATGATTATAGACACCTCAATTTTCGGATAGGTCTTATTTTTCTTATATCATGTACTCATGCAACTTGCGGTTTCAAGTTTCACTTATCTTGAAAGCATATCAGTCTTAAGTCCATCAAGCTAGCACCTCCATAATCGAAATTCCCAAATTTTTTTGTATCAGAATTTTGGGCTTTCTTGGACTGTATTGCCGATTTTTAGACTCCACTACTTTTTTTGAAAATTCAAATTTGGAGTGGAGGTGCTGGGTTGACTCAAGCCAGCACCTCCACTACATAAAAATTTGAAAAAATTAAAAATCAAAGAGGACGTAATTTTGGGCTTTTTTTGGGCTCTTGAACGCGCCAACAATCAATTTCCAAAAACTACCCCTACCGTGAATAAAACTACCCCCTATGTAAAAACTCAAACTAGGAAGAAACAAAGTACATCACAATTTTTTGCGTATTTTGGGCTCTCGAATGCACGAAAAAAATTCAAAAAGCCACCCCCCCCCATGTGCAAAAAAACCACCCTCTTGCCAAAAATAAAATGTGCAAAAAAACAAATTGCATCATAATTTTGGTCTTATATTGGGCTCTCGAATGCACCAAAAAAATTGTCAAAAACCACCTCTATGTACAAAAAAACCACCCCCTAAATAAAAACTGGTATATGGAAAAAATAAAATGGAAAGTAGTGTTAAGCTTTTCTTGGGCTCACGAATGCTTGATTTTTCTTTGCAAAGACCACCCCTACATCTAAAAAATCAAACGCCTATCTATGAATTCGAATTAGTTTTTTCAAGGAGCCTAAAAATCAGAGACTCTATTCACCCTATAAAATTCCGAGTCCCAAACATCAGAAACTCCATTTACAAAGTAAATTTCTAAACAAGATAATTCTTTGACAAATTCACATCTGCGTGGTATCAAGGGGTTGCTTTTTAACGTTAAGGGTAGGAGACCAAAATTCGGTGTTGGAATTTTTGAGGAGCTTAAAAATTAGAGACTCTAATTACACAGTAATATTCTAAAAAATATTATTTTTTGACAAAGTCATATTCTGCGTGGTATCAAGGGGTTGTCTTTAACGTTAAGGGTTGAAGCCCAATAATCGGTCTTAGGATTTTTGAGGATTTTTATAGTTGCCCACATTCATATGGACCATCGACCAAAACGACTGATGTTTTCAAACCCCTTCATTGTCTTCGTAATTTACATTGCACAAAGGTGACTCAACAAATTCCTGGCTTTCAATTGTTACTAACAATTGGATATTTATCATTTTTTTTAGTTTCCAGAATCCTAAGGATCACCTTCCCGCAAGATTGACTTTTTTGATCCCCCTCACTCTCTTAGTAATTTCAACATTAAAAGTGAATAAATAAATTCCCGTCTTTAAATTTCATCGGCTCTTAAATTCCGAAAAATCGCATTATCGCAAGTTATTTCTGCGCTACAACCACAAACACTACAAAACAAACCCTCTGTATGCGGTCAGTACGAATTTACTGAAAAATAATCTTTTTTAAGATTTTACTGTGTAAATAAGGTCTCTGAATTTTGGGCTCCTCAAAAATACCAAGACCGATTTTTGGACTCCAGCCCTTAACGTTAAAAAAAAAATCCCTTGATACCTCGCAGATATGACTTTGTCAAAAAATAATATTTTGTAGAATTTTACAATGTAAATAAAGTCTCTGGCCTGGGCTCCTGAAAAAAAAACCAAAACTAATTTTTGGACTTCAACCCTTCACGTTAAAAAGCAACCCCTTCATACCACGCATTTGTGACTTTCTCAAAAAATAATCTTTTTTAGCATTTTATTGTGCAAATAAAGTCTCAGATTTTTGGGCGCTTTAAAAATACCAACACCGATTTTTGGGGTCCTATCCTTAACGTTTGAAAGCAACCCCTTGATATCACGCAGATGTGACTTTGTCAAAAAATAACCTGTTTTTTTTTTAATTTTACTGTGTCAATGGGGTCTCTGATTTTTACGCTCTTTAAGAATACCAACACCGATTTTTGGGCTCCAACTCTTAACGTTAAAAAACAACCCCTTGATATCACGCAGATATGACTTTCTCAAAAAATAATATTTTTCAGAATTTTATTGTGTAAATAAAGTCTCTGATTTTTGGGCTCCTGCAAAATACCAACTTTGATTTTTGGGCTCCAACGCTTTAAGTTGCAAAAGAAACTCCTTCCTACCATGCAGATATGACTTTCGAAAAAATAATATTTTTTTTTTAATTTTACAGTGTCAATGGGGTCTCTGATTTTTAGGCTCTTTAAAAATACCAACTGATTTTTGGGCTCCAACCCTTAACGTTAAAAAGCAACCCCTTGATACCACGCAGATGTGACTTTGTCAAAGAATTATCTTGTTTATAATTTTACTTTGTAAATGAAGTTTATGATGTTTGGGACTCGGAATTTTATAGGGTGGATAGACTCTCTGCTTTTTGGGCTCCTTGAAAATTCAAATTCGAATTCATAGATAGGCGCTTGATTTTTTAGATGTAGGGGTGGTTTTTGCAAAAAAAATCAAGCATTCGTGAGCCCAAGAAAAGCTCAACACCACTTTCTATTTTGTTTTTTCCATGTTTGAGTTTTTACTTACGGGGTGGTTTTTTTGTACATAGGGGTTGGTTTTTTGAATTTTTGTTCGTGCATTCGAGAGCCCAAAATAAGCCCAAAATTGTGGTGTACTTTGTTTCTTCCTAGTTTGTGCTTTTACATAGGGGGTAGTTTTATTTTCGGTAGGGGTAGTTTTTGACAATTGATTTTTGGCGCGTTCAAGAGCCCAAAAAAAGCCCGAAATTCTGTCCTCTTTGATTTTTAATTTTTTCAAATTTTTATGTAGTGGAGGTGCTTTCAAGATAAGCGAAACTTGAAACCTCAAGTTGCATGAGTACAGGATATAAGAATAATAAAACCTATCCGAAAATTGAGGTGTCTATAATTATAAAGTATATTTATACGGATGACGAACCGGTAAAAACATTTCATTTATGGTTTTGAAAATAGTAGATAATTTCATAATCATAGCGTACTTACAATTTTACACTTCAATTCTACTTTAATTATTAGAATTGCATAAAAAATTATATTTACAATGAGGTCAACAGAAAATCAAAAAACGTTTATTATATCGGGAGTTACTAATATTATCGAAAACTATTTATTAAAGAATAACTAAAAATTCACTGTAATAACAAAAAGCTATTTGTGCACTTATCTTATTATAATAAATGTTCGAACGTTATCAAATTTGAAAATCTGTCTACTTTTATTGTTAGAACTCCTCCTTCACTTCTAATATAATAATATTATCATATATTATAATAAAATAATTAAAAACGAGTTTCAAATTTCAATACTTGTAAACGTACTTAAAAACTTAGGCGACTGTTAGTTGAAAAATATTAAAATACGTTGAATCATTATAGGTAAATACATTTATTTCAAATAAAATAAGATTAAGATTAACATAATTAACAAGATGATTAAAACAAGTATAATGCAATTTCATTATTCCAGAAGTAATTATTTTGTGAATAATTCAGTTCTTATTTTATTTTAAGCTAAGAGTAACATACATATAGAAGAGAACTGGAAAAGTTTGGGAAGGCTATGTAGCGCCAGCTTTCTTGCTCTAGTTTTAGTACAAACTGTTTAATTGTTGCCAATTACAGAAAAAAAAAACTTTCAACTTTATTTTTTAAATTGTTAAACATTTCTGAATAGTAAAAAAAACTCAACACCAACTGTCGGCAATGAAGGTACCAGTAACCCACCGCGTCCATCGCCATGTACCTTGCAGAATTGAGTCTGTCAAATCATGTGTATTGCCGAATTGGATTCAAAGTTTGGTTAATATCACTCCGTTCAGTTAAATAATCAATATCGCTCGCCCAAACCGCGGTTTGGGCGATAACAATGCATGCGGACGCACATGGGCGCATGGCGTGCAAGCACGATGTTTCGACAACAATGCAAGCACAGTGACAGCACGTTCTGGGGGTAATAAGTAATCCCGCATAGTGCCCGCACACGGTCTGCATGATATGCAGCACAGCGTGCGTCTATCATGCTCATCAGGTACTTAGGTCAAAATTTCGGCATATAGCGTGCGGTGAAGAGTGCGGCGAAAAAAGCGCATTATTACTAAAAACATAATATAGCAGTTGCGTAAAAATAAAGCTCTGATCAAATTCGCTTGATTCTCTAAATTTTTGTTATTTTCCAAGTTTATTTTACGGACAAAAAGTCGAAATAAAATTGAATAATTATTTTTGTTTAAATTACATAAACATTTTTTCTTGGGTTTTGGTTCGGAAAATTAGCTTGGAGTATAAACAAATTTTGAGGCAAAGAACAAAGTCGGCAAGAGTTGTAATTGTTTAAAAATAATTCTTTGAACTCTAAAATTTTAGCTCCGTGAAAACGCACCATAAGTATTTTGTAGTCAAATGATAAAAATAAAAAAAATATACAACTAGAAGAAAAACTAAAACAAAAAAATCTGCCCACTGCGCGGGCACATTCTCATCGCGCGCAGCTCGCTATAATGTATTAACCTCGTACTACGCGCTTAGGCTTTGTACTTCCCCCACATTTGTGCACAGACCTTTTAAAATTAAACGGCAAAGCATCGGCAACAGGATCTATTGTATACAAAAGTTAGTGTACAGATTTAGAATTATTATTCAAGCAAGTTTTCCACGTTCCATAGTTTTATTCATACGAATTCTTAGATTAAGGTTAAACATTATAAAAGATGTGTAAAAGGGATTTGAAAAAACACTATAGTTTTGAATCTTTCAGTTAATTACTTTCAATGGTTCAGACTAGAAATAAAATCTTCAAAGATAGGTTTCTAAATGTCACAACGTTTCTATTAAAATTCTTCGCAATACAAAAATTCAATATATCTTCTTCACTATTCTTTACTATATTTACTATATCCAGATTTAAAATGATCGAAAACAAGTTTTTCAAGTGCACATTTTTAATCGTTCTACTTCTGAGATTTAAGTTCTTAAATCTCAGAAGTAGAACAATTAAAAATATGAAACTTGAAAAACAATTGAAAGTAATTAACTGGAAGATTCAAAAGTATAGTATTCTTCAAAATCCCTTTGTTTTTTAACAAAAGTGTTGAAAAAACGTTCTGTGTTGAATAATTTAAATTGTTCGAAATAAAAAATGTTTGCAGATAAATATATATTTCTCGCTAATACATTATTTAAGAGTTAGCAGGAATAATTTTGTGTATGTCGCTTTTGGAATAAACACCTGTTGCATCATCAGTTGTGAAAGAACAACTTTCAACGAGTCTCTTCTTAAAAACGTCATACAATGTTTCCTGTTACTTATGTTATTTTTAACATCTTTTTTCAATACTTATAACTCAAAACACGTGCATGCTAGCACGACGCTAGCACGCACGTGCCGACACGCGTGCGGCGCATATGCCACGCATATGAGGACACATATGTCTGCAATCTTGCCCTCACATCGTGCCGATCGGTCGACACGCCTGCAAACACTAAGCGGGCAAGGTGTGAGCAAATTGTTGCCCTGCACCTTGCCGAATTGAGTCTGTCAAATCATGTGTATTGCCGAATTGGAGTCAAAGTTTGGTTAATATCACTCCATTCAGTTAAATAATTAATATCGCTCGCCCAAACCGCACGAATGTATTTGGGCAACTTTATTTTTCATAGTTATACTCATTGCTACCCTGAAAAACTTATAATTTCCCTTCATTTCATAAAATGAACTCGGCCGAATAGAGCCTAATGCATTGCAGAATTGAATTTAAAGGTCCAATTTGATCATGGCAGCAAATCGAATACACCAAACCTAACCTGAATTCGTTTTCGCGTTATATCTATTCACTTTTTTTACTGGCCAGATTCTCGGGGTGTGCATGACACGCTCTGCAGCTATCATCGGAAATGTCTTGGCTTAAAATGTGGCGACGGTATGCTAGAGTGGAAATAAAACCGTCTTGATATGCCAAAATGAAACCCTCCGTGCCCGGCTTCAATCCGGGTGATTTAAGGAAAGCAAACGTTAGTTCATACGACATCGACTGATCTTCCACATTTCTGTGGAAGATGCCGTGCATCCTCTTGTCGAGGAGCTGTTCGCGAAAATTTTTCTCCTGTGCTTTCGAGATGCGGGCCTTCAGGAGAGAGACTCAAGATGGATAAGATTTGATGCATTTTGCTCACCCCTGATATTGAAGTCAAGGCCGAGTGTTTCAGCAGCCTCCTCCGCTGCTTTGTACAGAAACGCCCCTTTGCCCACTTCTTCGTGTTTCCTGACCATTTTAAGAAGAGGGTCTTGTCCATTTGCGACTATATGTGCTGCACCCAGAATAATCCTGTTGTGAAGACATTCAAGATTCAGTATTCCGCGACCACCTTGACGGCGTGAAATGTAAAGTCGTGGAACAGAAGCCTTAAGGTGCATGCTTTTGTTCATGTGCATAACCTTTCGGGACCTGATATCGAGGGATCTGAGCTCGTCCTTCGTCCATGGAACTACTCCAAATGAATAGAGTACTACTGGGATGGCAAGCATGTTCGTAGAAGATACTTTGTTCCTCGCCGACAGTTCGGAAGACCAAATCCGTCGGATGAGACGTTTTTATCTGCATCAGAGAGTATCCTTTGTAGATGTCACGTCCTGAATGCGGCTCTGTGGCACGCCCAGGTATGTATAGGTCTCTCCAGCGCCAAGCTGTCGTATAGCACTTCTGTCGACGAGCTCATGATCTTCGAGGATGCCATTAAGTTTTCCTTTCTTCAAATTAACCTTGGCGCATTTCTCTAACGCGAAGTCCATTCCAATCTCTTGAGTGTACTCTTTGACAATGTCTAGAGCTAGATGTAGTTTCTCTTGATTTTTAGCATAGATCTTAAGATCATCCATGTAAAATACATGAGTGACCTTATGCTTTCGGTTTCCAGGTTTGCCGCAGAGTTACCCGCCGAAATGGCGAAGTGCGAGAGATAGTGGCAATAATTTGAGGCAAAAGAGCGTTATAAGAAATGGAGCAATATCGCAAAACGTGTATACGCTATTGTTTGCAAAACCATAATATTATTATATTAATAAATGTCAGAAACACTTACATGTATACCATTATACCATTAAGCCATTTCCCTTTCAGGGTAGGCGTGACACTACCCGATTCGGGTAGTGTTTCTAGGTTGATAGCTTGTAGTAAAATAACTACAAGTGTGGGCTCACCACACCCACGATGTGCCAACAGCACTCGGTTTTCTCAAATGGTCACCTATCCAAGTACTAACCGCGCCCAACGCTGCTTAACTTCAGTGATCTGACGAGAACTGGTTTTTTCAGCGTGGTATGGCTGTTGATCCTGTGCACAAAAATATTATTTTGTTGAAAAAGCTATACAAAACACGACAAATCCGAAATTCATACAGCAAGAACTTTGAGAGGAATCAGCTGATTTGCATGTGCTCGTTTCTATTCATCAAAACATTGAAAAATCTATTTAATGCTTCAAGTTACCGCCATTCGGAGATATTTCCGCTGACGTAAAAATCTCTATTTTTACAACTGATGACTTGAGCAAGTCCGCAAGTTGCGGATCTGCAATCGTGTGAAAGAGCCCTAATGCTTATCCCCGTCTATTCTTTTCTATCCTCTATGCAATCTAAAATTTCGTCTATCTTTTTTAATCCCTATTTCCCTATCTAATTGAATCCTTTTCTATCGTTTCTGAAATATAAGATAGCCCTACCCTTCTGAATACTAGTCGTTCTATCCAAACGAATCTTTCGCTTATCCACCTGTATCCTTTTCCATCCTAATGGATAGATAAATTCTATAATCTATATAATCTATAAACTATAATCTATGCACTCTTTTTTACTGCTGGAAAATTTTATTGAAATTTAAATATTTTTTACTTATAATACCCCTCCCTAGGGATCGCGGGACCTTGTAGTTGGTGGGAGGGCTTACGGGGCTCATTGACCACAGATCCGAAATAGGTGAACCTGAGGGGCCGTATCGCGAGATGTGGCTACTCTGGGGAACTGACGGACTCTGGTCGGTGAGACTTAAACCAAGGAGGGATCCTTCCAGGGGGTAACGACAAAGCCCACTAAAATATCGAGAGCGCGAGTTCTCATGCTCCTAAGCTAAGATGTGATCGCCGTGTCAAGAGCTGAATGGCACCAGGGTCAACAAATCCTTGAACGCCCCGGCCTGCCCCCCTCAGTAGAGGTGGTCAGGCGGAGGTTTCAAAGAAGGTGTCTTAACGGAGACTTTGGGACACCAGGTCGAATCCCATAGTATTTAGTCCCACCCCCTGAAAGCGGGGCTCTGTGGGGGGTGTTTCTTATTTCCCTAGCTTCTCGTGGGACAGAAATGTTTTCAAACAAACTTAAAAAACAAAACATAAACGACGAGGGATCCGTTTCGGGTCCCTCATCCAACCCACCGCCAAAAGAGGGAGGCTCCGAAGGCGGCAACCCTCCAGAGGCGGTGCGAAATAGTGAAGATGGTGGAGACAATTATGTCGAAGCCGTGGAAGTGCAGCTAACAGCACTCTCCGTAGGGAAGAGGCACCGTAGCGGAGCACGAAGAAGGAGAGCCCGTAATGCGCGACTCGCAAACAGCAGCCAAGGCTCCTCACAGGGGGCAGTGGCTGCTCAAACTTTACCCGGAGCAACTCCTCAGGCTCATTCTATAGCCAAGAGGAAGACGGGCTCCGGAGAAACTCCCCGAAACAGGGAGTTGAAACAGCAGAAGGCTCTGGTAACACAGGGCCTTACTTTCGCGCAGATGGTCAACAACGCCCTGGTGAGAGTTGTCGTTGCGTCGGGTTATCCTGATAACTGTCTAACTCTCGAGGATTTGGACAGGTTGAGGGATGAAATCTCAAAAGGGATTGACTCGTTACTTCGCGAGGGACGCGCCCTCAGATACAACGGCATCTTCACTAAGTCAGGGGCCATCGTTGTGGAGGCCGCGGACATCTGGTCGCGAGACTGGATTATGGAGAAAACCCCAATGTTCAGGCTTAAAGAAGGTCTGCACTTGGAAGTCAAGGGGACGGAGTGTCTGCAAAGGTACCGCAGAGCGACCGTACTGATTCCCGGAAACCGCGAGAGTCCGGTGACCGTTCGGAGGCGCCTGAGCTTTCAAACCCCGTCTCTACGAACTGATTCGTGGAAGGTGTTTTCCGAAAGGCAGGGATCCAGGCCGAAGGTGAGAGGCTGGATTCTAGTCGTTGGTCTTTCCGAATCTTCAATCAGAGCCCTTGCGGCTCTAGATTATCGTCCCTATCTAGGGACGAGTAGGGTTACCTTCCGGGTGACCCAAGTGGGGTCCGCAGGGGTCCCAGAAGCGTCCAGAGGTGCCCCGAACTAGCCTCTCGATGGCTGAGACGGGAATCTCCATTACGCAGATTATTTTGCACCACAGCAAAGGCGCCTCGGCGGTTTCAGCCAGACGCATGTCTGTGGTGAAGACAGGGCTCGCCCTAATCGAAGAACCCTGGTTATACAGGGAAAGGATTTGTGGCTTGTCACGATGTGGCTCCATATATAAGGGGCCACGCAAAAGAAAACGCCAAGGGCATGCATAGCCGACAATGCTATGGATGCGATCTTGATGCCTAAATTCTGCTCTAGCGGAGAAAGGCTAGAGGTATTTATTGCCTCGGCTTATTTCCCTGGCGACGCCGAGGGACCCCCGCCTCCCAGAGAGGTGGAGGCTCTAATTGGGTATTGTCGAAAGAACAAGATCCCTCTGCTGTTGGGCTGTGATGCAAACTCTCACCACACGGTGTGGGGAAGCACAAACATCAATGACAGAGGGAGAGATTTAATTCAGAACATAGCGGGCACAGAGCTGGAGATTCTGAATCGGGGTGATACTCCCACATTCCAGACTAAAAACAGGAGTGAGGTTCTCGATTTGACTCTATTTTCAGGTGTACTGAGGAGCAGGGTAGTGGATTGGAGAGTCTCCGATGAGGAGTCTCTTTCGGACCACAAACACATCGTGTTTCGATTAACCCTAGGTAAACCAGTGATTGCTAATATCAGAAACCCCAGAAATACACTTTGGGACTCATATAAAGAAGAACTCAAAGGGGGGCTTGCGGAATTCCCCACAAGTGGTGGTACCATTGATGAGTTGGACCACGCCGCGGATTTTCTGTGAAGGGCTCTGACAACATCATATGAGAACAATTGCCCTACAAGGACAATTAAGTCTAGGAAGGGAGCAGAATGGTGGAACAGCCACCTGGAGAAACTCCGTAAAAAGACAAGAATGTTGTGCAATAGGGCAAATGGAACTAAATTGTCTTCGGACTGGGACATCTATAAGACGGCCCAGTGTGAATACAATAAAAACATAAGGAAGTATAAGCAGGAAGATTGGAGGGGCTTCTGCGAGGAATCGAAAAACATTGAAGAAGCAACGCTGAATCACCTGATGGAAGTTCACTTCCCGGGTTGTCAGCGAATCCGAACCGACCAAGAGGAGGAAGGCCAGGGCCAAGGTGTGAAAAGGGCCGACTGGTTTTTCGCCGCTAAGGTCGCTGATTACAAAAAGGTGGAATGGACCGTAGGGTCCTTCTGTCCCTTTAAATCACCAGAGGCGGATGGCACTTATCCAGCGCTTTTACAAAAAGGCATGGATTTAGTCGTCCCTCTTCCGACGACATTATCTAGGGCAAGTATAGCCCTTAAACACGTGCCATCGGCATGGAAGGATGGCAGAGTGGCCTTCATACCCCAACCTGGGAAGGAGGGCTAAACTGCTGCCAAAGATTTCCGACCAATCAGCCTAACGTCTTTTATCTTGAAGACGCTGGAGAAGCTGGTCAAGAGATACATTAGGGATGAGGTGCTCTTGACCTCCCGCTGCATAGAGGGCAGCATGATTTCCAGGCAGACTGCTTGGTAGAAACTGCGCTTCATGCTGTTGTGGATAAATTGTCGAGAGGCTTTGAGATGTGGTGTGCCGGACCAGCTAGTATGCTGGATGGGAAGCATGCTACGCCGAAGAAGACTCGAAACCAGATGGGATGAAGGCCTAGTAAGGGGGATAGCTCCGCGGGATTGCCCACAGGGGCGTGTCCTGTTGCCCCTCCTGTGGTGCATTGTGATGGACGGCCTTCTTCGAAGACTAAATGAAGAGGGGTACTATACTCAGGGATATGCGGATGACTTTGTAATCCTAGTCAGGGGGGCTCATCTGGAAACGCTGATGTGTCTTATAAGGTCATTTTAACGAGAAATTATAAAGTTCCGAAAGTTGACGCTTCTGTATTCTGTGGTGGGAAGCTGACGTTTTCAGATTCAGTTAAATATCTGAGAGTAATCCTAGATGGCAAGCTGAACTGGGTAAAGCACCTGAAGATCCAATGCAGGAAATTTGTCATGACTTTTTGGATGTGCAGGAGAGCCTTTTAAGACGTGGGAGCTAGGGCCTAAAATGCTTGCATGGCTCTACTCTGCTGTCTTAAAACCCAGGCTCCTACATGCGGCCGTGGTCTGGTGGCCACGGGTGGAACCTAAAACAATACAGGACAGGCTGTGAAGATTACAAACGCTAGCATTTAGGGTTTTGACTGGAGCAATAAGGACTGCGCCCACAGCGGCGATAGGATTCATGCCCTGCGAGGAACCCCTACATGTTGCGATAACCGCTAGAGCGGTACGCTCGTTGGGCCTCCTGGCAAGAGCAAATAGATGGCCTTCGGGGACCAGACACACTAGACTCCCGAGTGATATCAGCGCACTGCCGATTCTACAGGTCAGGCAAGATAAAATAACAAAACGCTTCAACTTCGCCAAAGCTTTCCGCGTCTGCATCCCAAGCAGGGATCTGTGGAAAGCAAATGGTAACCCGCTTCTCCAGGGGGAAATCTGGTATACAGATGGCTCTAGGGGAGAGGGAGGGTCAGGAGCAGGAATTTATGACAGCAAGAGAGGGAAAGGGATCACACTTGGGCGACACGCTACTGTCTTTCAAGCGGAGGTCCTGGCTGTCTTTCGCTGTGCTGAAACACTAATAGAGCAAAACGCTGCTGGCAGCCAGATTACGATCTGCTCGGACAGCCGAGCGACACTAACTGCAATAGGAAAACCAGACATAACATCAGAACTGGTTTGGGAATGCAAAAAGGCATTAAACCAACTTGCAGAAAAAAACAAAGTGGCTCTCATAAGGGTCCCTGGTCACACAGGGATCAAGGGCAACGAAAAGGCGGATCAGTTGGCTAGCGAATACATAGGACCGGAACCGGTACTGGGAATAGCGTCTTGCTGTGTCGGAATGGCCATTAAAAGCTGGATCCGAACAAAGCACCGGGAATGCTGGGATCAAACCCAGGGTTGCGGTTAGGCGAAATCCATCCTGGGGTATACCTATAGGATGGGCAGAGCTAGGGAAATCCTGAGCTTACCCAAGAAAGTTATAAGGACAGTCGTACGGACCCTAACAGGGCACAACCACTTGAACTATCATATGCACAAAATGGGGTATAAAGCCACGACAGAGTGCAGGAAACGCGGCAGGGATGACGAAACATCCCTGCATGTATTATTTCAGTGCCCGGCATTAGCTAGGCTCAAGCAACAGACCATCGGGGCCCATTTTATGAAAACAGAGAAAATTGCAACGCGATCAGTGGTCGACATACTGGGCTTTGTCAAGAGGTCTGGATTCGACTGCTGAGAATGAATAAGTAAGGGTGTGGCACAATAGGCTTTATAGCTTGAGTGCCAGGGAAGCTCTTCATGGACTTCCCATCTGCATTAAAACTAAATAACTAACTACTTATAATACATCTGAAAGTTAGCAATCCTTTAAATTTTGAAGCTTTACAATTTGAACAGAAATAAAAAAATAAATGAATATTTAAATTAAACATTTAAATATTAAAATTAAATAAATTTAAATGTTTTAATTAAACATTCTTATATCCACCTATTCGTATAAAATGTGTAAAACGAAAAAATAGAACAAATATATTCCTCCGTTAGCCCAGGGGCTCTATTCTCGAGTTTTTTTCGTATACGAATCTTGCGACTTTCGAATGACTTTCAATTAACCCTATTCTTGACCACTCACTAGCGGTTCGTATGCAGAAAGTTTCGAACGAAATGCAACGAGTGGGTATATGCCACTCGAAACTTATATTCGTATACGAATCAAGAGTTTGATCATGCGCAGTGATTAAATTGTATGATTTATGAGGTGCGCGGTATAAAAAGTGACAGGATCGAGAGTGATAAAAACAAAAGTTTTTTACAAACTTAATACAGTAAGTGTATTATGTATTGAAATTCTTTGAAAATTTGCTTCGTTTTGAGGTTAAAAAATAATTAATTATAAATTGTAGGTACATTTCATTATAAAACTTATGTTTATTTTGAAAAAAAGTTCTAATTCGGCAAAATTTGCCAGAAACGTTTGCACTACCTAATTTATAATAATACAAGCATAATTTTATATAATTTTATGTGATCCTACTTTTATAACATCGCATTAATCAAATTCCCACTTGTCTGCTGAAAATCTGAAAGTACTAATTATTCTATACATTATAAATAAATTGTGTTGTTATAATTTTTGTTTATATTTCTTTCTAATTCAAATTAATTTACCTTCAAAAAATGCAGAAAAAAATCTACAATTTTATTTGGCTACCTAACCTCAATTGCACTTTTCGCCATATTTTTCTTCACTAATATAATATTGCACAGAAACATGAGTCAATACGACATTTTCACATTATAACTATTGCGCAAATATTTAATAATATTCTAAAACTAGAGCTGACAATAGAAATAAACATACCTTCAATATAAGTTCACCCGGCACCACGTGCTAACAGCGAAAGCATTCAATTTCTAAATCTTCCACATTTTTGGCTAGAATTAAACGCGGCAACGCTGTTCAGTATATTCGTATAGGGCCCGAGCACAATGAAGACCCGAACCCGAAACCTGAACCCGAAGATGACTCTGCCTTTTTTTACCGTAGCGACGGGAAAAAGGACAGAGTTATCTTCGGGTTCAGGTTTCGGGTCTCCATTGTGCTCGGGCCCATACGAATAACTCGAATCGCAAATTCGAAGAGTGGTCGAGAATACGACTTCCTTCTTGTATACGTAAGTTACCATTCGAAACTTTACGTATATGGAAAGTTTCGAACGAACTCGAGAATAGAGCCTCTGGCTTTTCAACGAAAAAGCTTGGTTGAGATTTTGTCGGCAAAATCCAAGCGATGCATTAGTGTTATATCTCAGGATCTGCAGTCGAATTTCATTCCGCTGTAGCCATTTGTTGATTCATTGAAGGAGAGTTCGGAATTCTGCCGTTGAGTGGTGGAAACCACTGCCGCTAAACTAGGTCAAGTTTAAATAAAAACACCATTGTTTATGCTCACTGAATCACAAGATTTATTCAATAGTTTTGTTTTGATTTTATTATTCACAGGTTTAGTTGATGGACACAAGTGCAATAATTATTCGCGAAACGCATCGCGGTACAAGCTTGCAAGTATTTGAATCTTTGATTTGAATTGAATCATAAAATTTTAAAAGTTCAAAATTACAGAACTCTCTTTTTTAGCTGTGCGTGCTTTTTTATAACCTACAAATGGGAGGAGACTTATTCCCTCTCTTCGGCCAAGAACCAATCACATTGCTTACGTCATGGAATTTTCCTACAGATTAGCCAATAACAAAGTAGGTCAATTCGCTCCGCCTACAGGATATGAGTCATAAAATGAGTCATTCGATGATTGACATTTCTAAACATGAAAAAGTCTAAACAAGTCCGAAGTCCATTCTACATCCGGTCTGACTGGCGCCATATACTTATTAATGATACTGAATTTAGGCCTATGACTCACTAAATAAATAAACACTTCACTTTAAGACGCAATTTATTGTGTACTGCGTAGAAGTTCGACCTAACATAACCTAGCTTCAGGATAGAGAGAGAGAGAGAGAGTACTGTATTATGTGTAATTATTTTATGTAACTAGCAGCTTGCAACTTATTTAGGCTTTGTAACATGAAGTTTCTAATACTTGAAACTTCCTTTCGTGTTTTCGTATTTGAAAGTTATCTAATATTTGTATTTTAACTTTTGATCATTAAAAAGGATTCAAATTCAATCTGGAGTTTCTTGCCGCGCTCCCTAGAGTTCGTTGGTGTGCATTTTAATTCGCAAACGGGCATATACATTTTTATCCATCATGATAAAATCAATAGTCTGAACTCCGCAGTACTAACCACGCAGTTTGGAAATCTTGACTTTTCTATATACTGTCAAAATACAATGACTTCTCGCCTACAAATCTCCGAACGCAGCTCATAAAAATCGGCCAAGAAACATTAAGGAGGGTGGCACAATGACCAGTTCCTTGGACTCAAGGAATAGCACCCCGTGTACTGCGCCATCAGATATAGACACCTGGATATAATGACTTGATACAATGACTTTTCGCCTACAAATCTCCGAACGCAGCTCATAAAAATCAGCCAAGAAACATTAATGAGGGTGGCACAATGACCAGTTCCTTGGACTCAAGCAACGGCACCCTCATGTACTACGCCTTCAGATATAGACACCTGGATATCAATTGATTTCAATTATTGCGTCCCCTCGCCGTCAAGTTTTTGGTTGTTACCACAATGGAATCACCTGTATATAAACCCAGGATCAGAGTCAGAACATTAGTCTATCTCCAAATTTCAAATCGGGCGGAAGCTCTGCGCTAGAGCACATTCTCAAATAAACATTAAAAACACAGATAGATTCCGATTATTTGGAAACGGTTTCCAGGTAGTCGAAATTTCAAATTGAGAAGTAAAAATAAAATCAGTGTTGAGCTTCGGAAATTTCCAATCGAACTGAAGTCGATTCTAAATTTCAAAATCCTTTAAAATCAGTGAAATCAAACCCAAGATTCTTTTCAAAATTCTATTGTCAACGATCATTACCCTAAGTAACAACAGGAGACCTGAGCCTTCCTGCTCCCTAATACACTCCTTTGACAAAATCCTCATTGTCAACCATCGGAATGGGGCATGACCAGAAGGACGAGCAACGTAGCCGTAGTAAACTAACAAAAACTTGACGACCGATACCAGTAATTTCTTCCATTCAACGAGAAGAGAAATTCAACCAAACTTGGAAAAACCAGTTTTATAAAGGATCATCGGAAGTCCCAGTGTAAACCCCAAACAGTTACTTCACAAGTTTAAAGCAGAACAATTTGGAATATATATTAGGTAAGTTTTAATCATTGAGTTAATAACTCACAATAATTAAATTTCTTTTTTAAAAACTCGTCATTAAGATCTTCCTTTATTTTAAGGTGGAGATCTGGATGAGGAATTTCGCTGCCCGAGAGTTTCCAGTGCAACAACCATTTTTTTAAACAAAAGCAAATAGAAAAAATAAAATTAGAGTCAATTCAGAAAACAAAATCCTTTCTCTTTTTTTTTGTAAACAAATTAAAATCAGCTATCTCTCTTTGACTTTGTAATTTCTTATATTTAATAAACTCAAATATTATATGTACAATTGTATTCCATTTAGTTATTAGATTATTGTGTAGTTATCTCAACCTTCGAAAGTTATTCTCATCCCTGTTTCGAAATCCTAGATTTCGTTCAAAAACGAGAAAACCTTTTAATTAATTATTTTTAACAGGTAAGTTTGTTCCTTTCAGGACGTAACATACCTCGTTATAAAATTGGTGCATCGGCCGAGAAAACTAAAAACTACCGATAACAGAGATAACTACCAAAAAATTTTCTGTTTTCAAATTTTAGCAAAAAATTTTTTTTTTAGTATTTTGAAATAAAATATCAAAATTTATTCAACATTTTTATTTGAATTAAAAAAAATTAAATTCAGTTTTATTTTAAAAATACTTTCTTGGAAATAGAACAAAAAGCACATGGAACTCAACCATTTATATATGTGAATTTATAATATCTGTGTTTGTGCCCTCTACCATTTATATTTATGCTTTGTATCATTTATGTTTATGCCCTGTACCCCCAACATATAATTTCTAAAAAATTTTATATACTCTGAAAAAATTTTTGAATTCCTGAAAAAATTAATTTCAACTTATTTTCATAATGAGAATCATAAATGTCGGGCTAAAATTCTGAATCAGACAAGGCAATAACACGCCTTCAAGTGTCACAAAATCCTCGACTAGCAAAAATAATCGCGAATAATCAACAACTTCTAATAAGTATTCGAAAAATTTCAAAACCTGATTTAGGCTCAGACTTTAAAAACAATTCAATAATTAACGCACCAGGTACTAATGATACGTCGGAAATCACTTCAGAAATTGAATCTATAAATAAAGATTCCCCAATTGATACTGTTTTGGATGATAAAACTTTAATTTTTTCTTCAAATTCAAAAAACTTTCAAAACGAAACTTTAGATAACAATACATTGAACGACGTGACTATCACAAATTTTAACATAAATATCGACGATCAAAATAGAGCAAATTCAACAATATTCGACAATACATATAAAGAGGTATTAAATAAAGAAAATTATCTTAATAACTCAAATCCATTTCGACAGCAACAATTTCAAGAAACTCA
>CAKNYM010049423.1:0-36996 GCA_932195095.1 Andricus curvator
ACGCCCGAGCGCGTAGCGCGAGGTGAATACATAATCGAGCGCGAAGCGCGAGATAAATATATGATCGAGCGCGAAGCGCGAGATCCAACAGTCGCTCGCCCTAGGCGCGCTCAAACTTGCGAGCGAAGCGAGCCGCGCGCGAAGCGCGCCATGAGAATGTGCCCGCGAAGCGGGCAGATTTTTTTTTTTTTTAATTATATTTAGAGTTGGCGCTAACCCCATGAAGTTTATCACGTATTTCCCATAAGAAATGAAAAAGTTTTTGTACATTTTATTGAGAATCGTCAATATTAGTTGAAACTCAAACTTTCCCTTCAAAATTAGCCATAGAATACAAATAAAATGTATTTTAATAAATTTTTTTTTGAAAAAAGATCTCCTTTCGCTCTGCTGGGAGTCGAACCACAGAACTTCTGATTTCCGGCCAGGTGGTTTCCCATTAAGCTACTAGAGAGATCGAGAGAAGAAAGTATTTTCAGAAATACACGCATTATTATGCTAGATGGTACAAATCAAATTTTTCAAGTAATCATCATTATCATTAGAGAATAACATAAATTTTTCAGACTAGATGGAGCTATGAATTGAACGTTATTTTAATTAATTTTTTTCTGAAAAAATATGTTCTCCTTTCGCTCCTTTCTCTCTCGATCTCTCTAGTAGCTTAATGGGAAAGCACCTGGCCGGAAATCAGAAGTTCTGTAGTTCGAATCCCAGCAGAGCGAACGGAGAAGATCTTTTACAGAAAAAAATTAATTAAAATAATTTTTAATTCATAGCTCCATCTAGTCTGGAAAAGACGTTAAAAATTTATGTTATTCTCCAATGATAATACAGATTCCTTGACAAATAAAATGTTACTTTTCAAATACCACCCTCATAAGCCTGTTTTGTAAGGTCCCAAGAAACACCATAAGTGAACAAATAAATTTGGCGAGTTTTTGGCGCTAATTATAATTTTTTGCGATTGTTTAAAGTCAATTTTTTTCTAATACATCAAATACTACTTTATACTTATAAGCAGATGTGAATTTTTTTGAAATCTTCAGAATCTTTAAAATCTTTAGAATCTTTGGAATCATTTTGAAATCTTCGAAATCGTCATGAAATCTTTGCAAAATCTATTGAAATGTTTGAAATATTTTACAATCTTTCTAAAATTTTTAAAATCCTCTGAATTCTTTCAAAGTCTTTAAATTCTTATGAAATCTTGAGAATATTTAAAATCTTTATAAAATATTTGTGAAATCATTTTGAAACCTTTCCAATCTTTGTAAAATCTCTGTTAAATCTTTGCCATCTTTGAGAATTTTGCGAAATCTTTCGAAATATTTGAAGAAGTTTCTAAAATTTTTGAAATCTCCTCAAATCTTTTGAAGACCTTGAATTCTTTTAAAATCTTAAGAATCTTTGAAATCTTCGTAAAATATTTGCGAAATCTTTGAAATCTTCCAATTGTTTGTGAAATATTTCGAAACCTTTGTAATCTTTGCTAAATATTTGCATTCTTCTGAAATATTTTTAAATATTTGAGATTAATTAAATCATTTTGGAATCTGTAAAATCTTCGTGAAATCCTTTTGAAGTCTTTGTAAAATAATTGAAAAATCTTTGCTGTAGTTGGGATTTCTGCGAAATCTTTCGAAATATTTGAAAATCTTTCTAGAATTCTTAAAATCCTCTGAAATCTTTAGAATTCTTCGAATTCTTTCGAAATCGTCAGATTTTCTGAACTATTTGTGAAATCCTTGTGAAATAATTGTGAAATATTTTTAATCTTCTGAAATCTTTGAAATCTTCAAAATGTTTGTGGAATATTTTGATACCTTTGTAATCTTTGCTAAATGTTTGAAATCTTCTGAAATATTTTGAAATTTTTTAGAATCATTGAAATCATTTTGAAACCTTACCGCTCGTTTTGAAATCTTTGCTAAGCCTTTGTGAAATCTTTGTGAAATAATTGAGAAATCTTTGCTTTCTTTGATATTTTTGTGAAATATTTTGAAATATGTGATATATTTGAAACTATTTCTAAAATTTTTGAAAGCTTCTGAAATCTTTGAATTATTTTGAAATCTTAAGAATCTTTGACATCTTTGTAAAATATTCATGAAATCCTTGAAATCTGCCAAATGTTTGTGGAATATTTCGAAACCTTTGTAATCTTTGCTAAATGTTTGAAATCTTCTGAAATATTTTAAAATATTTAAGAATCATTGAAATCATTTTGAAACCATTCCAATCTTTGTAAAATCTTTTTGAAATCTTTGTGAAATAATTGAGAAATCTTTGCTATTTCTGAGATTTTCTTGAAATATTTTGAAATACTTGAAACATTTGAAAATCTTTCTCAAATTTTTAAACTCTTCTGAAATCTTTTGAAGTCTTTGAATTCTTCTGAAATCTTAAGAATCTTTGAAGTATTTGTAAAATTTTTGTGAAATCTTTGAAATCTTCCAAATTTTTATGAAATATTTCGCAACCTTTGTAATCTTTGCTGAATGTTTGAAATCTTCTAAAATATTTTGAAATATTTTAGAATCATTGGAATCACTTTGAATTCTTTTGAAACCTTTAGAATCTTTGAAATATTTGTAAAATATTTGTGAAATCTTTGTGTAATGTTCAAGAAATCTTGGAAATTATTCTAACAAATTTTAAATCCTCTGAAATCTTTTAAAGTTTTTAAATTCTTTTGAAATCTTTAGAATCTTCATAATCTTTCTGAGATTTCTTGAAATCTTTTAAAATTTTTGGCCTTTTTATTATTTTAAAATATTTTCAATATTTCACATTTGAAAAATTCTAAGTTTCCGTTTCCAAATGTGATCTTACAGCTTCAACCATACATTATTTATCTGTTTGAGCTAAACAAATCTTCCGTGCTGCAATAACTGAAACAAATCAAGTCTCAATATCATCAGAGTATTTTCAAAAGAAATTTCTCATCGCTCAGTTTATTTACTATATATCGAGTGAAATAAACTAAGCCACCGGAAGAAAAGCAATTAAAGAGTTCCAAACAAAATTAAAGGAATTTAGTTCGTAATTGAGACGTTCTTTCGATAAGAGTCATCGCGCACTATCTTCTAGGTTCTTTGATCGATCGAACTTTCCTAGCTTTTTCGTAACATTGAGAACATAGTCCTGGAACTTTTCGAGACAATTCTCTGAAATCGCACAGGGCACGTGAGTTAGCTGTAAATTTTTCCAGAGCTCTTCCAATGCTTCTTCGATTCTTCTTTCGGTTCTTTCGGGTTTAAAAGATCTGCCTTCAAAGGTAGGTGCTCGATTTTAAATCGTTCAAAGTTTTATCCTCCGTACCTACTACCTATATTCCCTGGGCGTGCGATCCACTTTCCCCATGTTCATTTTTCAACTTTAAGTACCTTCTAATTGAAAACTTACGCTTTAAAGGACCAGGCACAATATGAACATGAAATGGATCCCAGTCGATTTTGATCAAAATTTGTCAAATTGTAGTTCTCATAGTCTCGATTGAAAAAGGCAATAGGAATAAAGTCCGAAAGTGGACAGTTTTCGACTTATGGAGGGTTAAACGTCAAACCATTTTAGCAAACCTAAGCGAATATTTTAGAAACAAAGGAGCAGAGAAAGAAATGTTTCCTACAAAAGATATTGCGCTCTGAGAGGAAAATTCAAAGAGAGTCATTAACTTAAGACACAGGTCATTTTTCATGATCATTCAAAATTAACTTTTCATTTGTTGTTGACATTCAGCCAATATGGACAAGATATGAGCAGAAAATCAATATCCAGCAAATAAAGTCACGAGCAGGCTGTTATCAATATTCAGTCCCCTTGCCTCTTACAATTGCGGTGTTTGGGTTAGTCGGTTTGAGTTGATTGGTTTGGGTTGGTTGTTTTGGGTTGATTGGTTTTGGTCGGTTGGTTCGGGTGGGTTGATTTGGCTTGGTCGATTTGGGTTGGTTTGGATTAGTTGATTTGGTTTGGTTGGTTGGTTTTGATTAGTTTGGGTCGGTTTATTTGGGCAGAGTATGGTTTGGGTTGGTTGAGTGGTTTTGATTAGTTTGGGTCGGTTTATTTTTGGGCAGAGTATGGTTTGGGTTGGTTGGGTTGTTTTGATTAGTTTGGGTCGATTTATTTTGGCAAAGTATGGTTCGGGTTTCGTTTGGTTGGTTTTGATTAGTTTGGGTAGGTTTACTTGGGTAGAGTATGGTTCGTTTTGGTTGGTTTTTATGGGTTTGGTTGGTTTTCGCGAGTTGGATGGGTTTGATGGTTTGGGTTGGTTCCTTTAGATTGGTTCGTTCGTCTTGACTCGTTTGCACATGCTCCTTTGGTTTGCTTTGTTATGTTTGGTTCGTTTGGGCTCTTGTTTCGTTTGGGTTGATTGGTTTCAGTTGGCTCGTTTAGTTTGGTTCGTTCGGGTTGCCTCGTTTGGTTCGTTTTTTTTGTGCTCGATCGTTTGGGTTGCTTTATTTGAGCAGAGTATGGCTTGGGAGGGTTGATTTCTCTTGGTTGTTTTGGGTTGGTTTGGGTCAGCTGGTTTGGTTTAATTAGTTTGGGTAATTTTGTTTGAAATGGTTGGTTGGTTTTGATTAGTTTAGGTTGGTTTATTTGGGCAGAGTATGTTTTGGGTTGGTTTGCGTGGGTTGGATGGGTTTGATCGTTTCAGTTGGTTCTTTTGGGTTTGTTTATTTGAATTGGTTCATTTGTGTCTACTCGTTTGGGCATGCTTGCATGCGTTAGTTCCTTTGGTTTGGTTTGTTCTGTTTGGTTCGTTTGGGCCCTTTTGTTCGAGTCGGTTCGTTTGGGTTGATTGGTTTGAGTTGGTTCGTTTAGTTTGGTTTGTTTGGGTTCGTTCGGTTGGTTCGCTTTGTTTATGTTCGATCGTTTTGTTTGCTTCATTTTGACAGAATATGATTTGGGTGGGTTGATTTGGCTTGATTGATTTGAGTTGGTAGGCTTGGGTTAGCTGATTTGGTTTAATTAGTTTGGGTTAGTTGGTTTGATTTGGTTGGTTGGTTTTGATTAGTTTTGGTTGGTTTATTTAAGCAAAGTATGGTTTGGGTTGGTTTGCGTGGGTTCGATGGGTTTGATCTTTTGGGTTGGTTCCTTTAGGTTGGTTTATTTGAATTGGTTCATTTGTGTCTACTCGTTTAAGCATGCTCGCCTGCGTTAGTTCCTTTGGGTTGGTTTGTTCTGTTTGATTCGTTTGAGCTCTTTTGTTCGAGTCGGTTCGTTTGGGTTGTTTGGTTTGAGTTGGTTCGTTTAGTTTGGTTTGACTGGGTTTGTTCGGTTGGTTCGTTTTGTTTGTGTTCGATCGTTTTGGTTGCTTTATTTGGGCAGAATATGGTTTTGGTGGGTTGATTTCGTTTAACTGATTTGAGTTAGTAGGCTTGGGTTAGCTGGTTTGGTTTAGTTGATTTTGGTTAGTTGATTTTGGTTATTTGATTTGAACTAGTTGGTTGGTTTTGCTAGTTTGGGCTGGTTTATTTGGGCAGAGTATGGTTGGGGTTGGTTTGCTTGAGTTGGATGGGTTTGATTGTTTGGGTTGGTTCATTTGGATTGGTTCATTTGGATTGATTCATTTGTGTCGACTCATTTGGGCATGCTCGCTTGCGTTAGTTCCTTTTGGTTGGTTTGTTTGGGCTCTTTTTTTTATTTGTTTGGTTTGATTGGTTTGAGTTGGTTCGTTTAGTTTGGTTTGTTTGGGTTCGTTCATTTGGTTCGTTTTGTTTGTGTTCGATCGCTTTGGCTGCTTTATTTGGGCAGAGTTTTTTTTGTGTGAAATAAATCTTTAAAAAAATCTACTGAATCGTTTTTTTTTTTTGGTCACATTCAACTGTTTTTGATTAAAAATTTAATGTTTTTTGATTGGAATATCAAATGATTTTTATTTAAAATTGAAATCTTTTTTACTTCGAGTATTATCTTGCACATTTTTTTGTTGAGAATGCAAATTTTCATTAGATATTTTACTTTTTACTACTTAGTTGAAAGTTGAACTACTTTTTTGAAAAATCCTTTTTTTATTCAAGATTTATCATTTTGAATTAAAATTCATTTCTTTGGTTAAGAATTCAACTATTTTCTTGAAAATACATTTTTTTAAATTAATTTTTAAACTAAATGTTTAAATACTGCATTATTACTTAAAAATTGATTTTTTTAGTTGAAAATTCAACTATTTGGTTGGAATATCATGTATTTTGTTAAAAATTTGTCTTTATTAGCAGAAAATAAATCTTGGTTGAAAATTCATCTCTTTGGTTAAAAGTTTTTTTTTTTTTTGAAAATTCCTCGTTTCTGGTCGAAAATTAATATTCTCATTAATGTAAAAATAATTCACTACTTTTTTAACTCAAATTAGAATAGTTGAATTTTCAGTTTTAAAAATTAATTTTCAACCAAATAAAACCAATTTTCAACAAAATACCTGAAATTTCAATTGAAAATAATAAATTTTTGAGAAAGAATAGAATAGTTAAATATAAAGTTAGAAAAGTAAATTTCAAACCAAAGGAATCTTGAGAAGTTTTTTTGAATTTCCAAAATATTAAATTAAATTTTCAAAATTCCTAAAAAGCAAAATTGAACGATTTTGCTATAGAATCTTTCACATTCTTTTTCAACATTTTAGGAAATCATTTTAAATCTTTTTTAATCTTTTTCAATTCTCTATTGAAATTAATTTTTTTTAATAAAAAATCATATTAAATTTTCACATGAATCTTAAGACAAAAAGTTTTATTCTCTTAGAAACTTTCAGTTCTGGAAAATCTTTTAAATTTTGTTTCGGGATCTTAAAAGTCTATATTTTGTTTTCAATTTCTTTGTGAATTTGTGCATCATTTGAAATGTTTTCGAATCTTTATAAATGTTCTTTTGAAATTAATTTTTTAAAATAAAAAAACATTACAAATTTTCCCATAAATCTTAACAACATTTTTTTCTTCTCTTGAAACCTCTCTATTCTTAAGAATCTTCTAAAATTTTTGCTTAAGATCTTTGAAAATCTTAATATTGTTTTCAATATTATTTTATGTTTCCCAGTTTTTAATTATTTTTGAATCTTTTCAAAACGTCTAAATATCCCTTAATCTCCCTCAAATTTTTTCTAAAATTTTGTAATCTTGCAAATTTTAAAATGTTTGCTTAAAAATCTTCTATATTCTTCTTCAAAATTTTAGGAAATGTTTTGAAATCTGTTTTACTTGCTTCTTAAAATTATTTTTTTGTAATAAAAAATTATTTCGAATTTTCACAAGAATCTTAAAAAAAATGTTTATTCTCTTGAACCCTTTCGAAATTCCTTAAAGCTTCTTTTTCTAAAATCTTCGAAAATCTGCTTTGTTTTGAATTTTTTGAAACCTTCTCAAAATTTAAACTATTTACGAATCTTTTAATACTTTTAAATATCTTTGGAAAAATTTGGAAAAGTTTCTTTCTGACTTTGCTTTTTCTTTATAATATTCATCTTTGCATTAATCTGGAAACCCGTATTTCAACAAAATTGTTTTAACCTACTTTGAAACCGAATGGCAAAGAATTAATCTTTTTCTGAAAACACCTGCGCTCAATAAGAAAAGTCAACTTTCAGCCGCGAAAGTTTTTGAATATGCATAAACTTTGCATCAAACTTGCAACTTTAAATTGAAGTATACTAAAGAAACTCGCATAATGTAAAACTGGGAAAGATTCCCCAAAGATAATCAAATCACAAACTATAAATTACTTCACCTTCGTCTTCTCAAAGTTATTGATGTGCAATATTTAATTAATTTCAAGAGGAAGGAATTTTTTGATTTAAAATCGAAATGAAAAGTACTTTCTTTTTAATGATTTTATACAACGAAATTAGACCATAAAAAAGATTCAAAATTCAAAAATTAGATAAAAAAAACTTCTTTCGGCTCATTCGAGATAAATACATAAAAAAAGAGGAAGAAAAAAGAACAAATTAACCAAGAACAACCTCTCATTTTTCCTTATTCTTTCTCTAACTTTTTTATAGTACTATGGAACCAACATGCTTCAAACCCAATTTAAGTCTCCTCATGAGGGATTATTTCATTATTTATAGGAAAAGAATTTCAACAAAAAAAATTAGCTGATCACAATTTTTTTTTTTAATTAAATGATCTTCCCTGATATTTTCAACCGGCCTTCCAATAATATCAGGTCCATTTCCCTATTTCAATCAATTTCGTTAAAATTCATAATTTCCAAAAAAAAAAACGATCTATTAATTTAATATATTTTTTTTCCCACAGTCATCACTACACTAACTGAATTCCAGTTAAAAGTCACAATCAGAGTCTCAAATTAAGGAAGTTTTATTTTAAATAACTGAAAATTAAAAATTGAAACTTAAAATATTAGAAAGGTAATTCTTGAAATTTCTCAAGAAAAGACAAGAAAATGAACTTCCTGGTAAATACTTTTTTGAATATTTTTTCCCCTCATTTTTTATAACTCAAAAAGAAAATACCACTGATATTTCAACTAAAAAAGATGGAATTTTATTTTTAAAAACGAATCTTAAAACCAAAATGACTAATTTTCAAACACTAAATATTTTCCAGTCATGAAGGAAAGATTTTCAACCAAAGAGATAAACCTTGAACGAAAAAAAAAATTAAAAAAGTAGTTTACCTTTTACCCACGCAATTGAATTTTTAATTAAAAAGGATCAATTTCCAACAAAATAGTTAAACTTGTAACCAAAGAGATGAATCTTTAACACAAAAATTGATTTTTTAAAAAGAGTTGCAACTAAAATTTATAAACAAAATAGTTAAGTTCAGAAGCAAAGAAGATTAATTTTCAACCAAACAGTTGCATTTTTATCCAAGAAAGATGAAATTTCTACTAACACAGATGAATTTTTAAATCAAAAAGACAAATTTTCGATAGAAAAAAATTGAATTGTCTACCCAAAAAGACGAATTTTTAACGAAACTGTTATATTTTCGACCAAAAAGGATGACTATTCAACAAAATTGTTGAATTTTCCACCAAATAGTTAGAATTTTATTCAAGAAAGATGAAATTTCTACTAAAGGAGATGAATTTTGAAATCAAGGAGACAAATTTAAAAAAAATACTTGAATTTTCATCTAAAAAATATTTCAATTGACTTTTCAACACCAAAATATAGCTTTTGAACAAAAGATAAATTTTCTACGAAATATTTGAATTTTCAACAAAGCCGTTGAATTTTTAAACAAATAGAATGAATTTTTAACAAAATTGATGAATTTTCAATAAAACAGTTGCATTTTTATCCAAAATATCAAAATATGAGTTTTAAACAAAAAATAAATTTTTACAAAGATTCTTGAATTTTCAAGAAAACAGATAAATTAAAAAAAAACAGATGTCTATTTAACAAAATTGTTGAATTTTCAATCAAATAGTTGCATTTTTATTCAAGAAAAATGCAAATCCTACTAAAACAGATGAATTTTTAAATAAAAAGATAACTTTTCAAAAATAATAGTTGAATTTTCATCCAAAAAATATTTCAGTTCACTTTTCTACATTGAAGTATGAATTTTGAACAAAAAGTACAATTTTCTACGAAAATAGTTGAATTTTCAACCCAAAAGGGTGACTTTTCAACAAAAATGTTGAATTTCCGAACAAATGATAAAATTTGTAACTAAAAAGATTATCTTTACGTGAAAGTAATTGCAAAAAAAAGAAATGGAAATACAAGGCTAATAGATTACTAACAAAAATATTTTATCAGGGTTACAACAAAACTTCATTGAAAAAATTCCCTAATTTTTTTCCGACCAATTTTTCTTTTTCCCTGACCATTGATAGTCAAAGACCAGACTCTTGAACTTGTAATATTTTTAACCTAGAATCTTTTATAAACGAAATAATACAATTTCAATTTAAAACTGAAAACTTTCAAATTCATTTTTCTTGACAGCCATTTAAGGTTATAGAAAATCCATGACTTTTTGATAGATTTTTTTTTAATTTTTAATTTCCAAATATTACGATTAGATTGGTTCAGAATGTAATCCTGGTACTTATCAAGAAAATTATTTTGCCAATGGTATGTACATAATTTTCAAATTTATAAATCATTTTATCAAAATGTCAACCGAATACTTATCAAAAATGAGTTTGTCATGAGGTACATAAGCTGGGTTATAAAAAATGACACCCTCATTACCTATACAAAAAAGGTATTCGGAGGAAGATATGAAATATGTGTATAATTTTTTTATGTACCATTGTATCTTTGTAATATTTTATCCAGCAAAAATTTTATAATAAATTTCTCTAATTTTTCAGTTTTTTAATCATTCTTTTATTTTAGGACCTAATACTTACCAAAATTAAGTTTATCGAAATGTTATTTTTTTAAATAGCATCCTGATACTAATAAAAACATGAGGTTGCCAATGGGATATTACATAATTTTCAAATTTATAAATTATTTAACTAAACTGTCAATCGGATACTCATCAAAAATAAGTTTGTCATGAGGTTGTACATGAACTGGATTATAAAAAAATGGCACCCTCGTTACCTATACAAAAAAGTTATTCTGAAGAAGATACCATGTATAAAATATGTGCATAAGTATGTTATGTACTATTGCATCTTTGTAATATTTTATCCATTAGAAATTTTATGATAAGTTTGTCTAATCTTTCAGTTTTTTAATCGTTCTTTTATTTTAGGACCTAATACTAACAAAAATAATATTATCAAAATGTTATTTTTTTTATATGTCATCCTGATACTAATAAAAAAAATAAGGTTCCCAATGTGATGTTAAATAATTTTCAAATTTATAAATAACTTAATTAAATTGTCAACCGGATACTTATCAGAAATAAGTTTATCATCAGGTTGTACATAAACTAAATTTTAAAAGAATGACACCCTCATTACCTATACAAAAAAGGTATTCTAAGGAAGATGCCATATATGAAATATGTACATAATTTTGCTATGTACCACTGAGTACTATTGTAAATGCATTTTTTTTTAATTTTGAATTTCCGAAAATTACGTACATGAATGAAGGAGCCCCCACCCTACCATGACAAATCGTAACAAAATGTCTGCCCCCCCCCCCCCTTGAGCTGTTACGCAATTTAATTACGGTCCATTATACATAGCATCTTCCTGAGAATACCTCTTTTGTATAGGTAACGAGGGTTTTATTTTTCATAATATAGTTTTTGTACAACCATATGACTTTAGAAGTGTATGAATTTTAAGATTGTTTCTCTTCCTATTAGGAAAATGTAATAATTTGAATAAATTGGTTCAGAAACAACCACAAATTTCAGATCTGGGCAATATAATCTATTTTTCTCAATCTTCATAATTCACATATTTTCAGGTTTCTAAAGTTTATGTATTTTACATTGCACATGATGTACGTTGTAATATAATTAAAATGTAATCCTGGTACATATCAAAAAAATAATGTTGTCAATGGAATGTACATAATTTTCAAATTTATAAATAATTTTATTAAAATGTCAACCGGATACTTATGAAAAATGAGTTTGTCATGAGGTACATAAATTGGGTTATAAAAAATGACACCCTCATTACCTATACAAAAAAGGTATTCTGAGGAAGATATGAAATATGTGCATAATTTTGCTATGTACCATTTTATCTTTGTAATATTTTATCCATTAAAAATTTTATAATAAATTTTTCTACTTTTTCAGTTTTTGTCATTCTCTTATTTCAGGACCTAATACTTAACAAAAATAAGATTATCAAAATGTTATTTTTTTATATCTCACCCTGATACTAATAAAAAAAATAAGGTTCCCAATGTGATGTTAAATCATTTTCAAATTTATAAATAACTTAATTAAATTGTCAACCGGATACTGATCAGAAATAAGTTTGTCATCAGGTTGTACATAAACTAAATTTAAAAAAAATGACACCCTCATTACCTATACCAAAAAGGTATTCTGAGAAAGATGCCATATATGAAATATGTGCATAATTTTACTATGTACCACTGAGTACCATTGTAAATGCAGTCACATGTCCAGCAGACAAAAATCTATGTATAAAAAAGGGCCTCGTTAAATGCTTCTCTCTCTCAAAAATAAATAAAAAAATATAAAAGTAAATAGAGACACTAAACTCGTCATTTGTTCCAATTTGCAAGGTTTTCTTAGGAATATTTGAAGAGTTCTTTCAACTGAGGCCAAATAATTTTTACCTAAATTTCTTGAAAGAAATATTTGTATTAAAATTTTGGTATACATAATGTTTTAAATATTAGCAATTTAAGAAACGTATTAATTTTTGGGTTTCTTTCAATTTTGGGTTTCTTAATGGAAACTCTTAATATGAATTATAATTTTTACAATTTCTCCACGAGGTATAAAAAGTTTAGTACACAATAAAATACGAGAAATCCCGGATCGATACCATTTCTCACTGGATTTACTTTTTATGGGGCTGTATTAAATTGTAAGGTATAAAAAATGTTAATATCTTAATAAAGATCTATAAAAAAAGATCGAAAATTTAACGACTCATTTCAAAAAAATATATTTTTCAAAGATATCAAAAATCGAAACTTATACTGAAAATATTTTTTTTTATATAAAAGATCTGCAGAGCATTCAATCCGGAAAAGAAATTCGTCTAGAAGCAAAAAATTTCCCTAATCCATCTCTTTACCCCGAGACATCGCCTGTAAGCCATATACCTTTCCGTTGAAACGAAATCGTATTTACATATTCATTGATGGCAATATCGATAGACATTATCACGAAATATTTACGAGCCGACCTGATGTATTCGACTAAGGCGAACCTTGAATTGAGTGTCTGAATGGACCAAATTCCAAATAAACCGTTATGCAGCAAAAATGTTTTTGCTTGGACCTTTCAGGGCTGAAATAAATTTTTCGCTCCCTTTAACTGGATAATATATAAGGGATTTGAATGGGCATTTTAGTTGATATTTTTAATTTTAGGTTTATAAGAATCTCATTTTCCAATAATTTTATGTTCATTGTTTTTTGTCTACTGGTCTAAAATCAATGTTTTGAATACTGATTTTATTACTAAATTGTGAAAAAATTGCTCTCAAGCTCCGCTGAGATCCGAACCCAGGTCCTCCAGATTGCCGGTCTGGTGCTCTTACCCACTAAGCTACGGAAAGACGAGATACATTTTTTCACAATCTCTACGAGTTGAACTCCGACGTCATTCCTATACTTGTAAGATTTATTTTCGAACATTCGAATGTTTTATATTTTTTTATGTAGGGATTGTGAAGAATTTTATCTCGTGTCTCCGTAGCTTATGTTAGTGGGTAAGAGGGGTGCAGTTCCCAAATAGGCGAACCCTTTGATTTTGTTTAAACCACGTATGCTTACGTATTTTTATGCGCTGATTACGAAAATCATAGTGGAAATTGGTGAAAAGGACGTTTTCATGGTAAAAGCCATAAAAAACCCATAAAAATTATGATTTTTTTCTTTATCTCAGCAAATACAAGGAATTTAAAAAAATATTTCAATCAAAAGTTGTAGCTAGTATAAAAATACATATTTTTTGTATTTTACGCTTTTCGCGTAAAACCATAATTTTTTGGAAAAAAGAGGATTGCGTTGGAAAAACAATAAAACAATTACAGATATGCGTTCGGTCACGCTTGTCCCCTTTTCCAGGTTTAAGTGTGGGGGGGGGGGCTACGCATTTGCTGACTGGTTACGGAAATGTGTTCAGTCACGCTCGTCCTCTTTTTTGTATTTTACGCTTTTCGCCTAAAACCATAATTTTTTGGAAAAAAGAGGATTGCGTTGGAAAAACAATAAAACAATTACAGAAATGCGTTCGGCCACGCTTGTCCCGTTTTCCAAATTTAAGTGTGGGGGGCTACGCATTTACTGACTGGTTACGGAAATGTGTTCAGTCACGCTTGTCCCCTTTCTCCAGGCTTGAGTTCGGTGGGAGGGGGCTACGCATTTGATGATTGGTTACGGAAATGTGTTCAGTCACGCTCGTCCCCTTTCCAGGTGTAAGGGGTGGGGGGGCTACACATTAACTGACTGGTTACGAAAATGCGTTCAGTTACGCTCGCCCCTTGTCCAGGTTTAGGGGTGGGGGGCTACGCATTTACTGGCTGGTTACGGAAATGTGTTCAGTCATGCTCGTCCCCTTTTCGAGGTTTAAGTTGGGGTGGGGGGGTTACGCATATACCGACTAGTTACGAAGATGCGTTGGGTTACGCTCGCCTCCTTTTCCAGGTTTAAGTGGGGGGGCTACATGCGTTCAGTTACGCTCGTCTCCTTTCACAGGTTTAAGTGGGGGGGTCTACACATTCACTAACTAGTTACGAAAAAGGGACGATAAAAAAAGGGACGAGAGTGACTGTTTTCTTGTTTTTATTGTTTTTCCAACGCAATCCTTTTTTTTTTTCCAAAAAATTATGGTTTTACGCGAAAAGCGTAAAAAAAAAAATATGTATTTTTATACTAGCTACAACTTTTGATTGAAATATTTTTTTTTATTCTTCGTATTCACTGAGATAAAGAAAAAAATTATAATTTTTGTGGGGTTTTTTATGGTTTTTACCATGAAGACGTCCTTGTCACCAATTTTCACTATGATTTTTGTAATCAGCACATCAAAATACGTAACTATACGTGGTTTCAACGAAATCGGAGGGTTTACCTATTCGGAACTTTATCCGCTTATGTTAGTGGGTAAGAGCACCAGACCGGCAATCTGGAGGACCTGGGTTCGGATCCCAGCGGAGCTTGAGAGCAATTTTTTCACAATTTAAAATTAAAATCAGTATTCAAAACATTGATTTTAGACCAGTAGAAAAAAAAACAATCAACATCAAATTTATTTAATACAACTGATCTGGTCAAAAGCCATTACATCAAAAATATAGAATATCATTTTCCCATTGCAAAAAAGGATTGAAAATTGATATTTCATGAGTCTGAAATTGAAGAAGTTAATATCAAAACGTTTAAAATTAAGGTGATTCTATTCGAAAAATGCTCGGAATTCGAAAATTTTAATTTATCAGGCTTTAAAATTAACTTTCTGAAATTTCAAATTGAAGTATTTGTTTATTGAATTAACAAAATCCATTTCAAATCAGGCAAGACTTGGTTGTTTAAAGGAAATTGGGTTACTTGTATTTTTGCGATTTAATAACACAAAATTGTATACAAAATTATCCCTACCGAAGTTATCCGTGTTGGTAATCCAGAGTAATCCAAGTAATACAGTGTACTTAATCCACTTATAATCAGACGTAATCCAAGTAACTTCAGTAATTTGAGTAATCCAGTGTAATCCAGTGTAATCCAACGTTGATGCAAGAACAGTAAAGATGTGTTGATTCGAATCGAATCGATTGACCTATAATATTAATACATTTTATTGAAGAGTAGGGAAGTTATCGTAATTTATATATTTTAAAAATCGGTTTTTTTATAGTAAAACTTTTTTCATTAACAGAATTCAAAGTTGATGGAAGAACAAAAAAGATGTGTTGATTCGGGACGAATCGATTCACCTAAATATTGATACCTTTTATTCAAAAATAAGGAAGCTATGGTAATGCATATTATTTGAAAATACGGTTCTTTATAGTAAAACTTTTTTCTTCAACATAATTCAAAGTTGATGCAAGAATATAAAAGATTCCTTGGTTCGAGACTAATCGATTGATTTGTAATATTAATACATTTTATAAAAGAGTAAGGAAGTTATGGTAATTTATATATTTTTAAAATCGATTTTTATAGTGAAAATGTTCTCATTCTCACAATTTAAAGTTGATGTAAGAGTATAAAAGATTCCTTGGTTGGAAACGAATCGATTGACCTATAATATTAATACATTTTATTAAAGAGTAGGGAAGTTATGGGAATTTATATCATTTGAAAATCGGTTTTTTATAGTAAAACTTTTTTCATTAACATAATTCAAAGTTGATGCAAGAATAGAAAAGATGTGTTGATTCGAGTTGAATCGATTGACCTAAATATTGATACCTTTTATTCAAAAATAAGGAAGCTATGGTAGTGCATATTATTTAAAAATACGGTTCCTCATAGTAAAACTTTTTTCTTCAACATAATTCAAAGTTGATGCAAGAATATAAAAGATTCCTTGGTTCGAGACGAATCGATTGCTTTATAATATTAATACATTTTATAAAAGAGTACGGAAGTTATGTTAATTTATATATTTTTAAAATCGATTTTTATAGTGAAAATTTTCTCATTTTCACAATTTAAAGCTGATGCGAGAATAGAAAAGTTGTGTTTATTCAAGACGAATCAATTAACTTATAATATTAATACATTTTATTTAAGAGTAAGGAAGCTATGTTATTGCATAATATTTGAAAATACAGTTCTACAGCAAAACTTTTTTCATTAGCATAACTCAAAGTTGATGCAAGAATATAAAAGATTCCTTGCTTCGAGACGAATGGATTGACATATAATATTAATAAATACACTCTATTGAAGATTAGGAAAGTTATGCTCATTTATAATATTTGAATCATCTGTTTCAAACAGAAAAACTGTCTTCATCGACATAATTCAAAGTTGACGCATGAATAGAAAATACTTTTTGATCATAATTTTTCAAATATAATAATTCTGACAATTTCTGTAAAGAAATCAATGAAGCTGGGAAAGGGATAGTGTGCAACAGAACTTTTCCCTTCCCTTTTCCAGCTCGAAAAATTATCATTTCGAATATAAAATTTGATTTGTCTGATTTGTCTTTGTATTTAGAATTTTTACATTCTCATCCTAATGAGAAGGTATTGGTTTTATGTAAAATTTGACTTAGTTGGTTTTCATCAAATCTCCATGTTTTAAGACCCCCTGAGCTAGAAAAAACGATTTTTACCAAGGTGTCTGTCTGTAGTCTGTAGTCTGTCTGTACTCTGAAGTCTGTCTGTCTGTAGGCACGATAACTTTCGAAAAAATGATCAGATTGGATTGAGCTTTGGCACATTTTTTCAAGCCCTAAAAGAAAAGAACAAGTTCATTAGCCAGCTAGTTTTGATGAAAATTCAAAAAGTTAGAGCATTTAAAAAAGTTTTGAAATCATTTTATTTCAAAATTCTATGTACGGCAATTCGTAGCACTTAAAAATCTGAACAATTTATCCTCACGACTTTTTGCGATAAAAAGAAAACTGTAAGAGTTATAGCATTTTGAAAATCCAAAAAAACTAAGGGAAATCAACATTTGAAGCCAAACAACGCACGATATGAAAAAAAGTGCAAAAAAGAAAGACGTTGCTGAAAAATCAAAAATTCAAATTTTGACTACATGAAACATATCAAAACTGGAATAAAAAATTCAATTTTGCTTTTAGACTGTGTAAGATACGAAAAAAGACTATGAGACAAAAATTATCCTAAAATTAGTAGTTTTTGTTTTATTCGTGAAAAATGACATTACAAAATAAACAGAAAATCAAATTTTTTAAATTCTCATTCTAATGAGAAGGTATTGGTTTTATATGAAAAAATTTAAATATATTTTCTATGAATAAAACAAACACTGTTTGACCAGAAACGGAATTTTCGATTTTTTGGCAGCATTTTCATTAAATTAAACCAAAACTGTTTCTTAAGCAATTTAGCGTTTTTCTTTGAACATCAAAAAAGTGTGTGGGTATTGTAATGAGAATGTGTTCCTTAAGGCCGATAGAGCCTTGAGTAAATAAACTTCCTTCTTAATCTAAAATAAAAACAAATTTAACAATCACTTAAAACGTAGAGGTCTTCTCTATTTTATAATATTTGCAAGTAAATTTCTTCTTTTTATCTAAGCCGAGCACAATGTGCGAAAACCGAAAAAAGCCAAGCGCGAAGCGCGAGTCAAAAAGTATCCGAGCGCGAAGCGCGAGGTCAATATAATATAATATAATACCTCTACGTTTTAAGTGATTGTTAAATTTGTTTTTATTTGAGATTAAAAAGGAAGTTTATTTACTTGAGGCTCTATCGGCCTTAAAGAACACATTCTCATTACAATACCCACACACTTTTTTGAAGTCCAAAGAAAAATAATTTGCCTGCGAAGCTGGCAGATTTTTTTGTATTATTTTGTAATTTAGTATTTTTTGTAAATTTCTATTTTTAAATTGAACAAAATGAAGACTTTGGTTGTTCTATTATTGAAAAAAATGACTAATGCTTCCTCCATGAGGAAGGAAATACATTTGCTAACGGGAAGCAAAGTGCTCGTGAAATGAGCACCATATCATTATAAATACAAACAAAGTGGAAACACTCGAGATAGAATTAACAGCTAGTTACAATTTGTTTACTAAAAAGATACAAATAAGCCAGAGAGCGTATTCAGTTTGAAAATATTTTTTTTTTTTTTGCTTCATAAAGTGAATGACCCTTTTCTCCTATATAATGCATGTTGTGAAAGTTTCATTATTCTGAAAATGAGCTTATATTAGAGAACATGGTATTTTTAACAACAGGAACACAATTTCAAGATTTTTACAAAGGCTTGCAGAGCTTTAATTTATACTACAGTATTTACGATGTTACCGGAGTCTGAAGCACCCACTTAAGCCAAACAAAAAAAAAGTGCTGCGAGCTCATAGTAAAGTACCAGGGATGGAACAGATTCTCTACCACCTTTAACAAGGTGTATTTTCCCCCTTTTTATGTAGCTTAAAAATCCATTATTTCAAACACTTTTCACAGAAGCACTTCCTTAAGAACGACTTTTTGGATCGCTGAAAGTACATTGTTAATATGAAATCGCTGTTTATTTATTTCGTTACGCTATTTTGAAAACATATTATTTTCACTATTTTTACTATTCAAGACGTAAAATATTGACATTTCAACAAAATAGTTAAATTTTCAACCAAAAGAGTTTAATTTTCTTTCGAAAAATAGGAATTTTCTACGAAGGAATGGACTTTTTAAGTTAAAAAGGCAATTATTTCAAAAAACAGTTGACTTTTAAACCCAGAAAGATGATTTATCAACTAAGAAAGATGATTTTGCAATCAAATACTTGAATTTTCAAAAAAACAACAAAATAAATTTCACTCAAAACGGTTGCATTTGAAACCAAATAGTTAAACGTTAAAGCAAAGGAGAGAAATGTTGACAAAATAAAGGATTTTTTATCCAAATGGTTGAAATTTCAACTTGTAAGCATGAATTTTCAACCAAGTGATTGATTTAAAGAAACAGATTTAACTTTAACCACAAACAGTTGTATTTTTGAGCAAATATTTGAATCTTTAAACCAAAAATAAGAATTTTGTAGAAAACAGTTGAATGTCTAACCAAGAAAGATCAACTTTCAACCAAGAATCTAGAAAAATGAATTTTCAACGAAATATTTAGATATAAAAAAAAAATTATCAATCAAACTGTTTTATTAATTAATTTTCAATCAACTAGTCGGATTCCTAAAGAAACGATTCATCTACAATACAAAACAGTTGCATCTTGAGCCAAATAGTTGAATTTTCAAGCCAAGAAGACGATTTTTTTAAAAGATGGTTGAATTTGTAATCCAAAAAATCTGCTACGCTGGCAAGTTTGAGCGCGCCTAGGGCGCGCGGTTGTTGTATCTCGCGCTTTGCGCTCGATAATATATTTACCTCGCGCTCCGCGCTCGCTAATGTTATAAAATAGACAAAACATCTACGTTTTAAGTGATTGTTAGATTTGTTTTTATTTTAGATTGAAAAGGAAGTTTATTTACCTAAGGCTCTATCGGCCTGAAGGAACACATTCTCATTACAATACCCACACCCTTTTTTGAAGTCCAAAGAAAAACGCTTAATTGCTTAAGAAAGAGTTTTGGTTTAACTTCATGAAAATGCTACCAAAAAATCGAAAATTCCGTTTCTGGTCAAAGAGTGTTTGTTTTGTTCATAGAAAAATATATTTACATTTTTTTACATAAAACCAATACCTTCTCATTAGAATGAGAATGTGAAAATTTGATTTTTTGTTTATTTTATAATGTCATTTTTCACGATTAAAACAGAAACCACTAATCTTAGTGTAATTTTTGTCTGACAATCTTTTTTTGTATCTTGAATAGTCTAAAAGCAAAATGGAATTTTTCATTTTATTTTTTATATGTTTCATGGGGTAAATTCAAAAATTTGTTATAATAATCTTGTAAGTCTTGCAAAATGCAACGTTTTTCTATTGGAACTTTTTTTCATACCGTGCGTTGTTTGGCTTAAAATGTTGATTTCCGTCAGTTTTTTTGGATTTTGAAAATGCTATAAATCTGATAGTTTCCTTTTTATCGGAAAAAGTCTTGAAGATAAATCATTCAGATTTTTGAGTGCTATGAACTGCCGTACATGGGATTTTGAATTTTCAAAAAAAAATGATTTCAAAAATTTTGAAAATGCTCTAACTTTTTGAATTTTTATGAAAAAGATCTGGCTAACGAACTTGTTCTTTTTTTTAGGGTTTGAAAAAATGTGCCAAAGGTCAATCCAATCTGATCATTTTTTCGAAAGTTATCGTGCCTACAGACAGACAGACTACAGACAGACAGACCCCTTGGTAGAAATCGTTTTTTCTAGCTCAGGGGGTATCAAAACGTGGAGATTTGATGAAAACCGACTAAGTCAAATTTTACATAAAACCAATACCTTCTCATTAGGATGAGAATGTCAAAAGTGCACATCCTATACAAAAAAGGTTGTTATACATTTTATTGGAACTCATGTCGTTTTTCCAAAAATTCAATTTTTTTTTATTCTCATTTTTTACGATAAAAAAATTCTACTCACCCTTTCTAAGAATTATAAATAACGAAATCGTAGATCGTCTTTAAGTAAACAACTTTCGCCATCAATTTTTTTCTTCATAACATGTGTCGTATGTCCAAAAATTAAATTTTGTAATTTTTAATGTCAATTTTTACAAATAAAAAAAAAACTAAGCGTCCTATTAAAAAGTGATTTGACGAACTTGTAGATCTTTTCTAGGTGCACAATTTTTGTCTCCTTATCTCTTTTTGTATCTTGCATAGTTTGACCGCAAAATGGAATTTTTAATTGTTCATTATTTTTTGTGCGATCAAATTTTGAATTTATGTTTTGTCAGAAAAATTCAAAAAGTTATTATGATAATCTTGTATGAATTTCAAAAAGCAACATTTTTCTTGTCTTGACTCTTTTTCATATCGAGCGTTGTTCCGCTTAAATTGTTCATTTTCGTTTTTTTTTTTTTTTTTTTTTTTATTTTCAAAATGCTATAACTCTAATAATTTTATTTTTATCGAAAAATGTCATACGGATAAATTGTTCGAGTATCCGAGTAATATGAATAGCCGTAGATAGAATTTTCAAATTTGAAAAAAAAAATGGTCTCAAAAATTTTAAAAATGCTCTAACTTTTTGAATTTTGATCCAAAATAGCTGGTTAACGAACTTGTTCTTTTTTTTTTAGTTCTTAAAGAAGTGTGCCAAGGCACAATCCAATCTGATATTTTTTTCGGAAGTTATCGTGCCTACAGACTACAGACTACAGATTACAGACTACAGACTACAGATTACAGACTACAGATTACAGACAGACAAACACCTTCGCAAAAATCATTTTTTCTGACTCAGGGGGTCTCAAAACGTGGAGATTTGATGAAAACCGCCTAAGTCAAATTTTACATAAAACCAATACCTTCTCAGATGAGAATGTAAAAAACTAATTTTCTATATATTCAACAAAACAGTTAAATTTTTGACCAAAAAAGATGGCAATTTAGGAAAGTAATTAAATTTTTAACAAAATAATTCAAGGATCAACAAAATAAAGGAATTGTTTATAAAGAAGATGAATTCCATGTAAAAATATAATAATTAGTTGATTTTTCAAACAAAAAGAAGATTTTTTTTAAAAATAAAAAACTGTTCAATATAACGGAAACAGACAAATTTCCAACAAAATAGTTGAATCTTCAACCAAAATAGGTAAATTTTGTACCAAAAGAGATGAATTTTCAACAACAAAATTTTCATTCCAAAGACCCCAAAAATATCAACTAAACGGTTGAACTTTCAAGCCATAGGCGATTTCTCTAAAAAACAGTTGAATCTTTTACAAAAAAATATAAATTTTTAAGCGAAAAGTTAATGTTGAACCAAATAGTCAGATTTTTTACCACAATAACAGAAGTTTTAACCCAAAAAAATAAAGTTTCAATAAAAAAGTTTAATTTGTAAGCCAAAAAGATGAATTTTCTACAAAACAGTTGAATTTTCAACTCAAAACTACTACTATAATTTTTCAACTAAAAATGGAACAGTAAAATATACAGTTAAGAAAATTAATTTTAAAATTGAAAAAACTAATTTTCAACAAAATAGGTTAATCTTCGACCAATAAAATAAATGTTTAACCAAGTACTTCAATTTTTAAAAAAAGTGGTGGAATTTTCTACCAATAAAGACGACCTCTTAATGCAAAATTAATAGTTCAATTTTCAGATAAAAAAAAAATCAATTTTCAACTGAAAATGGAATATTTAAACTTATAAATGAAAAAAAAAATTCACCAAAAATAACGAATTTTCAAAAAAATAGGTAAATCCTAACCAATAAAATTAATTTCGTACAAAGTATTTCAACCTCCAACCAAGTATTAGAAATTTTAGCGAAAAAAGATGAAATTTCAGTAAAAAATTTATAATTTCTCGTTTCAACCAAAAGCGATACCAATTCAAAATCAAGCACAGTTGAATTTAACTAAAATATTGAAATTATCAATTAAGACAGATTAGGTTTCAACCAACGAAATAAACTTTTATCAAAAAGATGAAATTTCTACCAAAAGAGGTAAATTTTCAGCCGAGAAAGATTTTTCATTATAAAGAGAAAAAAGATCAACGAATTGGTTGAACTTTCAAGCCAAGAAGACAAATTCTCTACAAAACTGTTGAATTTTCAAACCCAAAAGACGAATTTTCTACAAAAAAAGTTGAGTTCTCAACCCGAAAATATAAATTATTGCACAAAAACGTTAATTTCAAACCAAATGGTTGAATTTTCAATTAAAAACGATACGTTCCAACGAAAAATTGAACAGTTAAATTTTTAGTTTAAAAAATTGATTTCCGACAACAACAAAAAACATCTTTCAACAAAAAAATTATATTTTCAACCCAAGAATCTTCAGCTAATAAAATTAATTTTCAACAAAGTAGATCAACGTTCAACCAAGTAGTTGAATTTTCAATCAGAAAGAGTAATTTTTTACAAAAAAGATGAATTCTCAATGAAAAATTCAATAGTTGAAATGTCAAGTAAAAACGATTTCAATTTTATATAAAAATCAGTTGAATTGAACAAAAAAGATGAATTCTCAACGGAAAATGTAATAGTTGATATTTTAACCTAAAAGAATTTTGATTTTCAATTTAAAAAATTTTTACAAAACAATAGAATTTTCAACAAAAACGTCGAATTTTAAAGCCAAAAAGAAATATTTTATTATTTATCATTATTATTATATATTATTATTATTTAACCAAATAATTTAAGTCTGAGATAAAAAAGATCAATGTTTAACCAAAAATAAAATAGTTAAATTTGCAGATCAAAAAATTGATTTTCAACCAAAAAAGCGAATTTTTAACAAAATTGTTAAATTTTAAACCAATGAAATAAACTTTTGACATTGTTCCTGAACTTTAGAACAAATAGTTCAATTGTCACCAAAAAATACTAATTTTTAATGCAAAATTTATTAGTTGAATTTTTAACTAAAAACGATCAATTTTCAGCCAAAAATAGATCAGTTGAACTTTCATTTGAGAAAATTAATTCTCAACTAAAAAAAAAAAAAAAAAAAAAAAAAAAAAAAAAATTTCAACAAAATAATTTTATCATCAACTTTTCAACCAAATAGTTGAATTATCTACTGAACAACAGAATTTTCAACAAAACAGATTAAATGAACTATCAACGAAAAATATTCATATTGTATTATTGGGTTCTAATTACTTCAGTTCGCATTTAAACAAACAAAAAACAAGAAAAAGCGGAACTAATTTTCATTTTATCGATAATTTCAAAAAACTTTTTTCACATTTATCTTTTCCATTCCATTAACATTTTTCAAAATTTTTAAATTCATTTAAATTAACCTTCCTCAATTTAAAAATGTCTAATCCAATGTTCTAAGCAATTGTCCGGATGTGTGTAGGCAAGTGTGCGTGTGTGTGTGGATTTTTTTTGTGAACACGATAACTTGAAAACGGTTGCAGATAAATTGATGACATTTTTAGGGCTTATTTTGACCACTAATGTCTTGAAACTGACCGAAGAATTTCAAAAAATATTTATTCCATTTTTTTAGCACTCAATAATATTTTGAAAATCGGTTTCTTAATAGTAAAACTTTTTTCCTTAGTATAATTTAAAGTTGATGCAAGAATATAAAAGATTCCTTGGTTCGAGACTAATCGATTGACCTATAATATTGATACATTTTATTAAAGAGTATGGAAGTTATGGTAATTTATATATTTTGAAAATCGGTTTTTTATAGTGAAACTTTTTTCATTAACATAATTCCAAGTTGATGCAAGAACAAAAAAGATGTGTTGATATGAGACAAATCGATTGAACTACATTAGAACATTTTATTGAAGAGTGAGGAAGCTATGGTAATGCATAATATTTGGAAATGCGGTTTTTTATAGTAAAAATTTTTTCTTCAACATAATTCAAAGTTGATGCAAGAATATAAAAGATTCCTTGGTTCGAGACGAATCGATTGACCTGCAATATTGAAACATTTTATTGAAGAGGAGGGAAGTTATGGTAATTTATATAGTTTGAAAATCTGTTTTTTATAGTAAAACTTTTTTCATTAACATAATTCAAAGTTGATGCAAGAATATAAAAGATTCCTTGGTTCGAGACAAATCGATTGACCTGCAATATTGAAACACATTATTGAAGACGAGGGAAGTTATGGTAATTTACATATTTTTAAAATAGAATTTTATAAAAAAAAATTATCATTAACATAATTTAAAGTTGATGCGAGAATAGAAAAGTTGTGTTGATTCAAGACAAATCGATTGACCTATAACATTAGTCAATTTTATTGAAGAGTTAGGAAGCCGTAATGCATAATATTTGAAAACACGGTTTTTTTATAGTAAAACTTTTTTTACTGAAATAATTCAAAATTGATGCAAGAACGGAAAAGATTCCCTGATTCGAGGCAAATCGCTTGATCTATAATATTAATACACTTTATTGAAGATTAAGGAAGTTATACTCATTCATAATATTTGAATCATCTGTTTCAAACAGAACAAATTTTTTCATCGACATAATTCAAAGTTGACGCATGAATAGAAAAGACTTTTTGATCATAAATTTTGAAATAGAATAATTCTGACAATTTTTTTAAAGGAATAATAAAGCTGGGAAAGGGATAGGGTGCGACAGAACTTTTGCCTTCTCTTTTCCATCTCGAAAAATTATCATTTTTAATTTGATCATAATGAAGACTTTGGTTTCTCTATCATTGAAAAAAAAGAACTAATGCTTCCTCTATTCCCCCCACGTCACAAATCGTCACAAAACATGTTAACCCCAAGCCCTGGCAATGCGTCTTTTTAAACACAAGAAAAGATATTTCATTTTAGGAAACGTTATCATCACTTTTATAATAATCCAAAACTCATCAAGAACTCAGCCCCTCGTTATTCGTCATAGATGACAAAAACAGCAAATTTATGGATTCCGTAAATTCCGCGCAGCTAGCATTCTTGCCTCAGAACTTAGATACCAAGCAAACATTTATTACACTTTCTTCTATAAAATACAAGACAAGAAAAATTGACATCGATTTACGTAGAAGTAAAGAGGGATGCAGTGAGGCATTTGGCAATGTAATTAAGCCAGCATGTATAAGATGCCAGACATTAGAGCAAAGAATGTTCGAGCTTGCGGCTAAGAATTCAATTTTCTCTGAAGGGTCATTAGGTCATATCTTGAACAGGAAAACGTGGCTGCAATCAAGTCTCTGATTAGAGAAAGTGTCAACGATCATTAGGTATTATTAAAGGTATAAAGAGACGGCGACCTTAATATTTAAGATGAAATTTTCCAAGTGAGCCTACGATTTTTGACGTTGAAATGAAAATTAAAACTACACTGCTGGAAAAATTTGCGCAAAAAATACTAAAGAATAAAACTATTTTCACAGGAATCTACAAATAAATAGAATAAATTACAACCAAAGTTACAGGAAAGTACAACTTTTTCCTATTATTGAGACGAATTTGGTACTTTTCTTGTATTTTTTGTACATTGTTGTATTTTATTTTTCTTTCAATTTTCTAGAAAAATTTACAACTACAATAATCTACTAGAATTCACAGGTTTTTCAGCCAAAAAGTTGTTCTCTTTGGACCTAGGATAACAAATATTTAGAATTTTAATTTAACTAAGATACAATAATAAATTATCGTTATTAAAATAACAAAAAGCCTTACGTTTGAAGTTTTTTTTAAATATATAGCAATCGATTGGACACCATATATGTCATTCAAAATTACGTCATTGCAATCTCAATATTCGTCATCCTAGCTTGGAATAGGAAAACTTTTTGACTGCAAATACAAATTGAACAATTGAGAACAAATTAATGACGGTTATTGAAATTAAAAGATCCAGACTCTTAAAAATGAAATTTTTTTCGTCTGAAGTTATAAAAACTGAACCGCAAATTAAATCACTTGAAGAGGAATACTTTTGAATTTGAAATTTTTTAAATTAGAGCTTAAGAAATTGTTAATTCAAACGTTCAATAATTTTCGCGTATGAAATGAAAGCTTTTAAAACTTTTCAATTGATTTTTTTTTTATTAAAAGTCGTTAAATTGCAGAATTTTAAATTTTAGCTTTTATACATTGTACAGTTATAATATTTGAAGAAATATAATTCAACGCTATTATTTTCAATGCTATTACTTGAACAATGAATAAAAAAGTTTATAAATTTTCAAAATTATATAATTTTGAGCAATTTTAAGCCAGACACATTAATTTATACATTAAAACTTCTTTTGAAATCTTTTTAAATATCCTCATGAAATTTTTTTTTAAAAAAACATTTAGAAATTTTCCAGAAAGCTAATAAAATAATTTTATTATCTTGGAACTTGAATTTTTCCTACAATTTTTTGAAAATCCTGCAAAAGTAAAAAAATTACCTTAAAATTATCCAGAGTCTTTTTTGAAAATTTTGGAAATCTTATTGAATATTCTTTTGAAATTAATTAAAGAAAAATTATTGTAAGTTTTTCTAGGAATTTTGATACAAATTTTTTATTCATTTAAAACCTTTCCAAATGCTTAAAAAGCTTATAAATTTTGTGTTCGACGTCTTCAAAAATCTACATTGTGTTTGAAATGTTTCGAAAAATCTTTTCACGTTTCAAATTATTTTGAAATCTTTTCAAAACTTCTAAATATATTTAAAACTTACTCGATGATTTTACAAAATAATAATTATTCAATTGTCATTTATTATTCAAACAAATTTATCATTTTTTTTAAATATTCTCTTGAAATGAATTTTTCAAAATAAAAAATCATTTCAAATTTTTCCAGAAAACTTGAATTTTTTTTAGTTTCTAGAAACCTTTCAAGACTTTTAAAAAGCTTCAAAATTTTATTTAGCTTTCTTCAAAAATCTAAATTTAGTTTATTATTTTTCGAAATATTTTCCAGTTTTAAATGCAGTTTGGATCTTCTCAAAACTTCGATTTTTTTCCAAATTAATAATTGTTTAATTGTTATTCAGGCATCAAAATTCAATGATTTCACTTACATATTGATAATTTGTTGAAAGAACAATTAAAATTGTAACGCTGAAAGTTAAAATTTGACATTCTGAAATTTTAACGATTCAATGCTTTCTATTTCAAATAATTCAGTTTTAAATTGTTTAGTTTTCAATATTTGACTTATAATTGCTCATTTCAAATGAAAAGTAGAATATTGCTAAATGTTCAAAAAAATGTCTTCCTCAATTAAAAAATTTCAAATTAATTGGGATAGAAATTGAATATTTTAGATTGAAACAATATTTGAATAGGATTTGGAATTGAATAAGAGCGTTTAATTTTTCAAATTATTTTTATTACTGAAGCTTTCAAATTGAGAAATTTCTATTTTTAACGTTAAAATCTGCAACTTGCTTAATTTTGAATAGAATCGGAATCATTTTGATTAATTTTTTTCTTCTGAAAAAAAGATCTTCTCCTTTCGCTCCGCTGGGATTCGAACCACAGAACTTCTGATTTCCGGTCAGGTGCTTTTCACATTAAGCTACTAGAGAGATCGAGAAAAGAAACTTCATTTCTGAAAATATACGCATTATTATACTAGATGTTACAAATCAAATTTTTAAAGGAATCTGTATTACCGTTAGAGAATAGCATGAATTTTTAACGTCTTTTCAGACTTGATGGAGCTATGAATTAAAAATTATTTTAATAATTTTTTTTTTCTGAAAAAAAAAGATCTCCTTTGGTTCCGCTGGGATTCGAACCACAGAACTTCTGATTTCCGGTCAGGTGTTGTTCCCATTTTCTGAAAAGACGTTAAAAATTTCTGTTATTCTCTAATGATAATACAGATTCCTTTAAGAATCAGAATCTTCGTGTAAAGTCAATTGCTGTTGCATGAAATTTGCAAAATTATTCTTTCGTAAACTATTAGCGAAAAATTCATGCAAATTTTAGGGGATGATGAAAAATAAATTCCATTAACAATAACATTCTTAACATCGTGCTATTTGTTATTGTTGCTAATGTATATAATTTTTTAATAAACAAATGCTGATTTTGCCCTGTTGTAAACACGGATTTTGACCATTTTTTCAATAATTGAAAAAATTCTGAACGCTTAAGATTCATAAACCATTTCAAATTTTTTTGTGCTCGCTCTTTTGGTTAATGATAAATAATATTGTTTAGCACCCACAGATTTTTTTTTCGTAAATGCTCAGCATTAAATTTTTAAGAGAATTGTTTGCGATTTTTTAATTTTTATCACAGAGCAACAATATGTAAACAAATAAAGTGACAAAATTAGCCTTTCAGCATTGTGAATTTTTATTTCAAGAAACCATACACAAAGAAACTCACTATCAGCTGAAATTATTGTATCTACACTTATAGAACATAAATAATTTTAACAATATTCAACTCAATCATTATAAACAATTTTTATAAGCAAATTCTCACTAGTGTTTTTTCCTCATAGAAAAAATTTTTTCACGCTCCTTGCTGTAATTTTTCATTAGACACAATTTATAACAAAAAGTTAGCATAATTTAATATTTACTGTTTTTTATAAAAATTTTGATGAACAAATTCTCAATAAATGAGTTTTTCTCATAAATAAATTGACTTTTCTGACCAAAAGTGATTCACAATATCTTCAAAGGAATTTATATAATTTGAGTTTCGTAAAAAATGAATAATATAGATGTAATAACTATTTATTTTAACCAAATCTGCACTATCTGCCGTTTGATTGTATGGAAAAAGGCTATTTCTCGCTACGAGACTGGTCTACAATTTATTATTATTGGTGATAATTATTGAATAAATTTTCAAACCAGTAAATGACCATTTTTGTAACTTTTCATGCGAAGTTCTCTATATGCTTTATAGAAATAAAATATTGCCGAAAAATTTTTATTATTTATTAAATTTTAAGAAAATCATACAGTTAATGCAATTATTTGATCTTAAAATAATTTTCTTGTTTGCTAAAAATTTAGCTTTTTGTTTGAGAATTTATCTTTTCGGATATGAGCGTGCTCTGTTTTCTAAAACGTTCGACTTTTTAGCTTGAAACCCCAACTCTTTCGTTAAAAATTTATCTTTTTCAGTTGGAAATTGATTTATTTTATAGGAAATGCAATATTTTTCGAAAATGTTTTTCAATATGGTACCTGTACACTACTTGTCTTTAAAAATCCATTCCCCTATTATTACCCTATTTGTGAAGTATATTCAAATATTATGTTTGTACATGTATCCTTTGTCTAAGGCGTTTATCAAATAAAATCGAAGAAAATATTTTCAATTCATATTTAAATTTTTGAGCAACCCTTTATCATTAGAATCCAATTAATAAAAATCGATTTCATAATTAAAGCAATTGGCAATAATTAATTATTTGCCTTGCTCATTATCTGTTTCAATATTATGGCTGATGGTATACAGGAGCATTGTTTCATTAACGATGTAATATTCAACATCGTTCAATTGAGTATTGAGATTCGGAAGTTTGTGCATATCACACAGTGGATCGTCATGATAATATTCGCTAATGATTGAAATTCTATAATTTCAAATAAAAATACAAGGTTTTGCAAATTAAGACATGGAATCATGCAGAAGAGTAAACCACTTGGGAAAATTGTTGAATATAAAATTGAAAACTATTTACAAATATTAACAACTATTTACATTAATCCTTGTATCTAGATCCTTACTTCTTACTTCTCCACTAAAATCTTCACCAAATTCTCTTGCCAGCTTCCTTTATCTTACATTCCTCTCCTACATCCTTCCCATACATACTCCCATGTTTCCTTTGGTACTCCTTCCTTTTTTCTAATCTTATACGATTTATTATATTTTGATTCGTCAGTCTTCCCCCACCTTTCTGTTAATTATCTTTCCCTGACCCTTCTCTTCATTTCTTCATAGCTTACTCCATTCCCCTCTTCTGTATCTTTTACACTAAAAAGTTCCCTTCTTTCTTTTTCTCATCTTTCTAGTTCTATCACCCACCGTCTCCTTCCTCCTAGCTCCTTCAAACACTTTTTCGCTAACTTCCCTCCCTTTCCCTTCCTTAGTTTCGTTTCCAACTGTCATGCCCTCTTTTCTGCTCTAGTACCTAATTTATCCCTTTGTGCTGCTTCTCTCACAATATATCTGGAACTCCAGTCTAGCCCTAGGTTCCACCTTGTATACCTTTCTTGTTAACTCTTAATCTCTTTCCTCTACTTTCATTTAATTCTCCTTCTATTTTTTTAACCTTCTTTTTCCTATTTCTCATAACTGTTTTAGTGCTCCTACCGCTTTTTTATTATTGCTCTTATATAAGCTGTATGTTCTTCATTTGTTTGTAAAGTATATCCCAAATACTTAAACTCCTTCACTTCTTCTAACTGTACTCCCTTCCATCCCCCATTCCATTCTTTCTTTCTTCCCTCTCCTTTCCTAAATCTAACAGTGCAGATACCTTCCATTCTTCGATCCTAAGTCCTACTCATCCTTTTCTCTTAATTTCTTCTTCTAAGTCTGAGATTAATTTATTGAATAGAAATGGGCCCAGAGGACATCCTTGCCTACTTGCTCTCCTACATTTTCCCTGCTTTTGGTCTTTTTTACCATAACTTTTTCTATTTTCGACTCGGTCCAAGAAGTCAAACGCCGCCTTTAAGTCCACATACATTGCTATCATTGCCCCTTTCTCCCTTTTAATCCTTTTATTTATCAGATAATTCAAAACATATATGTCGTCTTCCACTCTTATTCCTTTTCCAAACACCGTCTGATTCGGTGGCTTTATCTTTTTTTCTTCAACTTCTCTCTTAAATCTCTCTGACGAAACAGTTACATTTACTTTATACAATTTTGGCATCAGCGTCACTCACCTATAAGCTTTGACCACCTCCCCTTTGCCTTTCTTCACTAATGACACCACTATTCTTTCTTTCCATAACTCCGACCACCCCTCTCCTCTCCATACCCTATTGCACATTATACATGTCCATTCCTTTAGTTCTGCCCCCTCATCTTTCCCGACTTCATTAAAAATCTCATCTATACCAGGCGCCTTTCGATCTTTAATTATTCCTGACACCTGGACTATTTCTTCCCTTATTATGTTCTCTTTCTCATCTCGTTTGCTACCATATTTTGCTCCTTTCCTAAAATTCCTTTCTACCCCTCCTAGCAAATTCATGCAATATTTTTTCCATTCTACTATCTCAATATCCTGATTTATTTTTTTTCTTTCTTTTCTCTCTCCACTTACTACTTTCCAAACCTCGTCTTCCGCCCTAGCCTTCTCACCTTTCTTCAAACCTTTTATTTTTCTCCTCTTTCTTTTGATCACACAACTCAGTATACTCCTTTTTCTCCTATATTCTTGTCAAATTTTTTTGCCATTTTCCCAATTTCGCAATTCCTTTCTGACCTCCTTCTTCTTCTCTCTATAATCCTCACACCATCCACTTCTATTCCCTTCTCTACTAACTTCTTTTTTGCTAGTGCACTATACTCCTTTTTTTACTTCTCCTATAATTATTTCCATCTCTCTCTCCCATTTTGATATTCCTGACCTTTTCATTTGACTGTGCTTTTCCTTCAGTTGACCAATCCCCTCTTCCTGCTCTTTCTACCTTTGCTTCCTGTTTGGCGATATTGTTATTACTTTTTTCTCCCTCTAATGTCACTATTACGGCAAAGTGATCCAAATCTATATAATCTTCCATCTCTAGCTTCTTGACCTTCTCTCTTATCTCTTCGTCCACTATCACGTAATCAATTACCGTTCCCTTGTCTCCTACTGATCTTGTATATTCTCCTTCCTCATCGCCCTCTATATTTCCGTTTAAGATAAACCACCCCATCTCCTCTGAGTTTTTCAACAATTTCTTCCCCTCTCCATTAGTAACTTTTCTCCGGAATTTCTTCCTTCCTTTTCTTTGGAATTGCTTTTATTGGAATTCTTTGGAATTGTTCTTCCTCTATTTCCTGTTCTCGCATTGAAATTTCCCACTATTATAAGCCTAATCTCGTCATTGATTTCTGCCATTCGTTCTTTTATCTCCTCTAATTTATCATGCATATCGTCGTTCACATACACCTCACTAACTTCCACCTCTCTCCTCTTATCTTTACCTCTTCTACTACTGATCCTTCTTTCTGTTCTTTCATCTCTTTCTTATGCTTCCCTGTCATACATTCGTTCCTTACTCCCATCACCATTCCTCCCATTGCGTCTACCTTTTTTATTCGTCCTCTTTGCATTTTGAACCTGCCATTTGTAATCTCTTGGTAACCTTCCCCTTACTCTTTTTCATCCCCTAGCCACGTCTCCATCATCACTACTATATCCCATTGTGCCAAATTTCACATAAACTACCTATCCTTTCTCTACAAGCCTGCCATATTGCAGTAACATATTCTCCAGTCTTCCCTTCTTTCGTTTCTCGTCTCTTTTTGTTTCTTACTATTTCTTATAATAAATTTAAAATTTAAAGCTTTTTCGGGTTTCAATCGTGTGCGAAACTACGAATCTTGCCGACGTTTCGTGAACATTGCAGTTCACTTCCCAGGGCTGATCTGAAACTGAAGTTTCAGGTTATCGGATTAGTATTATATCCATTGTCCCTACTGATGCTATTAGCGTGTTTTTAGATTTTTATTGCTTCTCTATGTTTTCTTGGGAAAATATTGTACGTTTTTGCGATGACTGTTGTTTTGTCAAATAAAATGCTATGTCCTCTTTCGATATGATGCTCAGCTGGTGCTGATTGCGCGAAATGTTTTAGCCTGACTTTACTCTCATGTTCCTTCACACGTTGGCGCACCGCCCTCCCTGTTTCTCCAATGTAGACTTTGTCACAAGAACAAGGGATTTTATATACTCCCGCATCACTGAAAGGTGCCTTCTTATCTTTAGGGTAGTTTATAAGTTGTCCTATTTTCGGAGGTGGTTTAAATATGGTTTGAATGTTTTGTTTGTTGAGAATTCTTCCTATCTGTTCTGTGATACATTGAATGTAGGATAGGATGGTGGTCTTTTTTCTCTCTCTTTCTTTAGTAGGTTGTGTTGACTTGTTTTTTCGTGTGTATTTTCTTATTGCTTTATTGATTTGTTTGTTTTTGTAATCGTTTGGTATTAGGATTTGTTTAACATTTTGTAGTTCCTCTTGTAAATTATCTTTATCTGTTATGGAGACAGCTCTGTATACAATGGAGTTGATGACCGATTGCTTTTGAGATGGGTGGTGGTGGGAGGAGGCATGTAGGTATCTGTTTGTATGGGTGGGTTTTCTGTAAACTTCATGTCCTAATGTGTCATCAGATCTTTTGTAAACGAGTACGTCCAAGAAAGGTAATTTTCCGTTTTGTTCAACTTCCATAGTGAACTGTATATTAGGGTGTATTTGATTGATGAAATCGAAGAACTTTTGTAGTTCATCTAGTCCATGTCTCCAGATGACAAAAGTGTCGTCAACGTAACGGCACCAAAATTCCGGTTAAAGCTTGGATTTGTCAAAGATTTTAGTTTCTAGATTTTCCATAAAGATGTTGGCTATTACGGGTGAGATTGGCGATCCCATTGCTGCTCGTGAGGTTTGTTCGTAGAATTGGTTATTGAAAGAGAAGTAGGTATCAGCGAGACAGTGTTCTATCAAAGGTTTGAGATTGTAGGGGAAGTTTGCAAAGGATTTAATAATATCGATTGTATCAGAGATTGGTACTTTTGTAAAGAGAGATACTATGTCGATACTCACTAGGATGTCTTGGGGTTGAATGTGAATCTGTTGTATCTTTCTGATGAAGTCAAAAGAGTTTTGGACGTGTGTGATAGAGTTTCCTGTGAAAGGATTCAGTTTTTTGCCGAGAAAGTGTGCTAGGTTGTAAGTTGGTAAGTTTATTGCGCTGACAATCGGTCTTAGTGGGATGTTGTTTTTGTGGATTTTTAGAAGTCCGTAAAGTTTTGGAGAGATGGGATTAGTAGGTTTCAATTTAGATACTGTTTCGCTGTCAAGTTTTGAGTCTCTTAGAAGGGTTTTTGTTTTGCTGACTTTTGTTTTTGTGGGGTCTTTTTTAAGTTTTTTATATGTTTCGTCAGTAAGAAGGTCCATGATTCTGTTGTTATAGTCTTCTTTATTCATTATTACTGTTGTGTTGCCTTTGTCTACGGGTAATATTATGATGTGCTTATTCTGATTCAGTTCTTCAATTTCTGTTTTTTCTTGTTTTCTTAAGTTTCAGGAGGGAAGTTGGGCTTGGCGCTGATGATTTCTTCTTTCGGGATTTTGAAGGGAGCTACTGTAAAATTAGGTCCTTTAGATAAGGCTGAAATCATATCGTTGCTGAGTGGATGGTTAGAGATGTTGTTTACTGTGTTAGTTAATGGTGCGTGCGTTACTGGAATTAATTTGTCAAATTTTATTTTTTGTTTTTGAGTGCAAAAATCTTTAATTCGTTGGAATTGGTTAAATGATATTCGGTCCAATGTAGACCAAATTTCAAATCTGAGAGTGTTTGATAGGAAGAGGTGAAGTTTTAATAATTGTTTGGAGGTAGCGTGAAAGGCAAATTTAGTATGTTCTTTCTTTCAAGAGAAGCAAACTTGTTTTATGCAGAATTGAGTTGGACTTAGATGTTCCCAAATGGTTTCTCAAATGTAAAAATTTTGGGACGATGTTATTGTCCCTAGAGCGTTTTAAGAAAGCTAAAGACGTTAGAAGCTTAGCTTGAAAAAAACTGAGCTTACTAAAAGTGTTAGTTTTAGTAAGAAAACTCTCCCCGTAGAGTTCTTTAATAATAGTTGTAATGCTTTCACGATGATTCATTATAATAAATTAGAAATTTTTTTAAACAGACTTGATTGCCCAATCAAGTTTGACCAGTCCTTCAGGTCAGCCCTGAAGAAGTGAACGTGAACGTCGACAAGATTCATAGTTTCGCACACGATTGAAATCCGAAAAAGCTTTAAATTTTTAATTTATTATAATGAATCATCGTAAAAGCATTAAATCTATTACTATTTCTTATTTGCCTATCTCCGGTTCCTATTCCTATTCACTAATGTGTGAAATCTATCAATAATTTAAAATAAAAACACAATGTTTTGCAAATTGAAACATTGAATCACGCAGAAGAGTAAACCTCTTGGAAAAATTGTTGACCATAAAATTGAAAACCAATTTTTATATCACATTGATCTACTATTCAGAACCTCATGAAAGTCACTCAGACAAGAACCTACGAGCTAAGAGTAAAAGTTAACATCAAAATATCGTACACGTACCTCGCAAAAAGTTAATATCGCTAAAGTCTTGTACTTTGCACTTTCGTTATTACGCCTGATCATAAAAGTTCAATCGTCAGGTTTTACGATCGTAAAATCGAGCCTGCATTACGAGTATATCATCAGCAGGCGAGAATGCTGTTTCACGCGAGAGAAAATTGGATCGTAATTGTTGTTAAAAATACCTTACTTCCGGTATTTCATGATAATAAAGACTAGGTGAAATTGAAAATTCCTTCATCCCAAGCGGAAAAAGGAAACATCCCTGGTGGAAAAATGTTTACAAAAAAGCACAAAAAAAAACATTTTTATAGGAATGTACAAATAAGTAAAATAAATTACAACAAAAATTACAGGAAAGTACAACTTTTTTCTATTATTCGTAAGAATTTTGTACTTTTTTGTATATTTTTTTTTTGTATATTGCTTTATTTTATTGTGGGTTCAATTTCCTGCAAGAATTTAGAATTACAAGAATCTAGAGGAATTTACAGGTTTTGCAGTTAAAAAGTTATTCTTTCCAGACATAGGATAATAAATATTTATATTTTAAATATTTGTCATCCTAGGTCGAAAAAGCAATTAGATAGTTGAGATAATGAGATAATTTTAAATTAAGATGTATACGTGATCGCTATTGAAAAAGATTTATTTGTTTAAAATAAAAGGTATAGTATAAAATGGATGCTTTTAATACTTTCAATTGAAAATTTTGTATCTAAAAACCATTATAATTTTTTTTTAAATTACACAAGAAGTGAACAAAATTATAAATCGTATTTCAATGATTAAGAAAAAGAAATCCACACTATTATTTTCAATACTACAAAATCAAGAATAAATCAAAACATTCAGAAATTTTCAAAATTATATCATTT
>CAKNYM010049423.1:80664-102956 GCA_932195095.1 Andricus curvator
TACTTAAACTGGATGGAGAATGCACAAGATAGAGATGTGTGGCGGTCCCGGGTAGATGAGGCAATGAACTTTCGAGTTCGAACTGCTAATCTATAATAATAATAATTGAAGGGTAAGAAAGCTATGGTGATGCATAATATTTTAAAATGCATGTTTTTTATAGTAAAACTTTTTTCTTCAACATAATTCAAAGTTGATGCGAAAATATAAAAGATTCCTTGGTTCGATAAAAATTGATTGACCTACAATATCAATACATTTTATTAAAGAGTAGGCAAGTTATGGTAATTTATATATTAAAAAAAAAGATTTTCATAGTAAAAAGTTTTTCATTAATATAATTCAAAGTTTATACAAGAATAGAAAATATGTGTTGATTCGAGACGAATCGATTGACCTATAATATTAATACATTTTATAAAAAAATAAGGATGCTATGTTAATGCATAATATTTAAAAATACGGTTTTTTATAGTAAAACTTTTTTCTTCAAGATAATTCAAAATTGATGCAAGAACTGAAAAGATTCCTTGATTCGAGGCAAATCGATTGACCTACAATCTTAATATATTTTATGAAAAAGTAGGGAATTTATGGTAATTAATATATTTTTTTAATCGATTTGTATAGTAAAACTTTTTTTATCAATATAATTCAAAGTTGATGCAAAAACAGAAAAGATGTGTTGATTCAAAACGAATCGATTGACCTATAATATTAATACATTTTATTCAAAATTAAGGAAGCTTTGGTAATGCATATTATTTAAAAATACGGTTTTTTATAGTAAAGCTTTTTTCATAATTTCAATTTGATGCGAGAATAGAAAAGTTGTGTTGATTCAAGATGAGTCGATTGACCTATAACATTGATACATTTTATTTAGGAGTAAGAAAGCTATGGAAATGCATAATATCTGAAAATACGGTTTTTTATAATAAAACTTTTTTCTTTAACATAAATCAAAGTTGATGCAAGAATATAAAAGATTCCTTGGTTCGAGATGAATCGATTGACCTGCAATATTAATACATTTTATCAAAGAGTAGGGTAGTTATGGTAATTTATATATTTTTAAAATCGATTTTTATAGTAAAACTTTTTTCATTAATATAATTCAAAGTTGATGCAAGGACAGAAGAGATGTGTTGATTCGAGAGGAATCGATTGACCAGTAACATTGATACATTTTATTGAAGATTAAGGAAGCTATGGTAATGCATAATATTTGAAAACACGGTTTTTCATAGTAAAACTTTTTCTTCAAAATAATTCAAAGTTGATGCAAGAATATAAAAGATTTCTTAGTTCGAGACGAATCGATTGACCTAAAATAATTATATATTTCATCAAAGATTAGCGAAGTTATGGTAATTTGTATATTTTTAAAATCGATTTTTATAGTGAAACTTTTTTCATTAATATAATTCAAAGTTGATGCAACAATAGAAGAGATGTGCTGATTCGAGACAAATCGATTGACCTATAATATTAATACATTTTATTGAAGAGTAAGGAAGCTATGGTAATGCATAATATTTGAAAATACGGTTTTTTATAGTAAAACTTTTTCTTCAACATAATTCAAAGTTGATGAAAAAATATGAAAGATTTCTTGGTTCGAGAGGAATCGATTGACCTACAATAATTATACATTTCATCAAAGATTAGGGAAGTTATGGTAATTTATATATTTTTAAAATCGATTTTTATAGTAAAAATTTTCTCATTCTCATAATTTGAAGTTGATACGAGGATAGAAAAGATGTGTTGATTCGAGTCGAATCGATTGACCTATCATATTGATACATTTTATCGAAGAGTAAGGAAGCTATGGTAATGCATAATATTTGAAAATGCATGTTTTTTATAGTAAAACTTTTTTCTTCAACATAATTCAAAGTTGATGCGAAAATATAAAATATTCCTTGGTTCGATAAAAATTGATTGACCTACAATATTAATACATTTTATTAAAGAGTAGGCAAGTTATGGTAATGTATATATTTTTAAAATCGAGTCTTGTAGTAAAATATTTCTCATTCTCATAATTTGAAGTTGATGCGAGAATAGAAAAGTTGTTTCAAGATAAATCGATTGACCTATAACATTGATACATTTTATTAAGGAGTAAGGAAGCTATGGTAATGCATAATGTTTGAAAACACGGTTTTTTATAGTAAAACTTTTTCTTCAGCATAATTCAAAGTTGATGCAAGAATATAAATGATTTCTTGGTTCTAGACGAATCGATTGACCTACAATAATTATACATTTCAGCAAAGATTAGGGAAGTTATGGTAATTTGTATATTTTTAAAATCGATTCTACAGTAAAACTTTTTTCATTAATATAATTCAAAGTTGATGCAAGAATAGAAGAGATGTGCTGATTCGAGACGAATCGATTGACCTACAATATTAATACATTTTATTGAAGAGTAAGGAAGCTATGGTAATGCATAATATTTGAAAATACGGGTTTTTATAGTAAAACTTTTTTCACTAACTTAATTCAAAGTTGATGCAAGAATATAAAAGATTCCTTGGTCTCGAGACGAATCGATTGACCTAAATATTAATACATTTTATCAAAGATTAGGAAAGTTATGGTAATTTATAATTTTTTAAATCGATTCTTATAGTAAAACTTTTTTCATTAATATAATTAAAAGTTGATGCAAGAACAGAAAATATGTGTTGCTTCAAGACGCATTGATTCACCTATAATATTTATACATTTTATCGAAGAGTAAGGAAGCTATGGTAATGCATGATATTTGAAAACACGGTTTTTTATAGTAAAACTTTTTTCACTAACTTAATTCAACGTTGATGCAAGAACGGAAAAGATTCCTTCATTCGATTCAAATCGATTGATCTATAATATTAATACACTTTATTGAAGATTAAGGAAGTTATGCTCATTCATAATATTTCAATCATCTGTTTCAAACAGAAAAACTTTTCTCATCTACATGATTCAAAGTTGACGCATGAATAAAAAAAAATTTTTAATCATAAATTTTCAAATAGAATAATTCTGACAATTTTTGTAGAGAAATTATAAAGCTGGGAAAGTGATAGAGTCTGACAGAACTTTTTCCTTCCCTTTTCCAGCTCGAAAAATTATTATTTCGAATACAAAATTTGATTTGTCCGATTTATCTTTGTATTTAAAAAAAAATTGTATTTGTAATTTTGTACGTTTTTCAAATTTCTATTTTTAAATTGATCAAAATGAAGACTTTGGTTTGCCTATTATTGCAAACAATAACTAATACTTCCTCTATAAGGAAGCAAATACATTTGCTAACGGGAAGCATAGATACTCGAGATCGAATTCATAGCTAGTTTTTTTAAACTGTTGTTGTTTTAAAATTGTTGTTGTTATACAATTGTTGTTGTTATAAGATTTTTGTTTTTAAATTTATTAATTGTTTTTGTTGATAAAAGATACAGATGTAAATTTGTTTCACTGAATATCTCGGTTCGCCCCAAATTCTGTTGTATAGTTTCTTCATCAGGATGGCAGAATAGTAATTAACTTAGTAATTATCACTAAAATATTATGTAATTTTCAGCGAACTTTGTATAACTGAAAATTTGGAATCTAGTGTTACTGATTACAGAAGTCCTTTCCGTGCCCGCCAAATTCAATTATCACTTCAAGCAAGTTGAGGGTTCGTACTCGTACAAGTGCCACTGCAGAATAACAAGTTTCCTAAAATACTCGATATTATGAAAAGGTCTGTAAACGAAAATAAAGTAAACTGAGAATTAGATTAATTTAAAGCAAAAATTACCTGATTACTAATTCTGCAAACGTCCCACTTTTCCACAATATTCTGGGAAATATGTGGAAAAATGTTTGAAAAAGTGGAATTGAAAACTTTCTCTTATCCGTAATTAGAATTATTAATATTGCAGTACCCTTTCATTCCTTCGTTTCCAATTAGATGAAATTAATTATATCGTTGAATAGAATTTTTAATAAAGGATACTCTTAATGAACCATCTTTCAAATTAATTTCAACTTCTCGATAAAGTTGTATCTACTGTAGAGTTTTATTTACAATGATTAAAGTTCGGTATAGTAATTTTTCTGTCCTTCGTGATCATGAATTGTGCAAATTTAATTATAATGTGGGAAAACAAAAAATGCGGTAATATTATATGGGGTAATATGGCATATGGGGAATGTGGCACAAAGGCAATATTTCACGTGTGGAAATATTACAATTAAAGAAAACTTTTAATCAAATATAATAATATGACTTTATGACAATAATTAATTAATATGACAATATGACTTTGAAAATGACGTGAAAGGTCAAATCCAAGGTCATTGTTGGATTCCTCGTTGAAAGTTACCGAGTTTATGACCTTGGTTTCTTTTTTCTTGAGTTTTTGGCCCGCCATTTTGGATCCATCATTTAGAATTTTCTTTGGATTTTGGATTTGAAACCAGCGACACCAAAAACCTCTGAGTATCAAATTTTTTTGAAAATGGACTGATTGAAAAATCACTCTGAAAAGGGGGGCTTGCGAAAATGATATAATAATATTGTTATTGCAACCCCCCTTTTAGAGTGAACTACTATCTTTCTTCTTATTGTATTTTAATAAAAGCTTGTTTAAAAAAAATTATTTTGTTTAGGTTAAAGTGGTATATTTCAGGTAATGTGGAACACGGGATAACGTGACGCACGGGATAACCTGGCACATGGAGTAATATGGTACATGGGGTAATGTGGCACATAGAGTCGATGTTTTTTGTTAGGGTGGTATATTTAGTACAATGTTGCACTATCTTTTTTAAAAACATACACAGAAATTGGTTTTATGTTTAGGTTAGGCTAGTGGATTTGGCACAATATTGTACTACCTGTTCTAAAAAGATTCTCGCTTCCGGAAAAAGTGGCAGCGGTGGCGGCGAAATATTTGTTTAGCGCGCGCTAGCACCAAAATAGGTATATTATTGCTCATACTTTTTGTTTTACCGGTTGCTATTAGAAATACCTAAAACAAATAATTCTAATTTTTGAAGAAATTAGAAAGCAGCGCCTTCCTTAACCCTTTGAAGCACTTTGAGAGATATACAGGGTGGCGAAAAAGTATGGAAACCCCTAGAAACTTTCAATGAGGAATACAACAGTGACCACGGATTTGACCTTGAACCTCATTTCCAAGGTAATTTTGAGGTCGGCTTAGTTTTTTTCAAATAGGAACCCCTATTTTTGGTGCCAGAATCGAAAAGAGCGGTAAATTTTACGTTCGGGTATGTGTTTCGATCAAGGGTTAACGTGACCTCTGCAGGTCAAATAAAGGTCAAAGTACTCTATCATAGGTCCTCGTGGAATTCTCGCAGAATTAGTGAAAAAAAATTAACCAAGGTAAAAAATTAAAAATTACCCTCGGTAACTTTCCACGAGGAATCCCACGGTGACCTTGGATTTGACCTTGAATCTCATTCCCTGGGTTGTGCCAAAAGAAGGATTATGGTGATAAGAGTTTCATTTGAAATTACCTTTATAGTTTACTTCAACATCAATATTAAAAATCTGAGCCTAATCAACCTAACGAATGTGACTTTCAAAATGACCTTGAAAATGAGGTTGAAGGTCGAATCCAAGATGAGCGTTGGATTTCTCGTTGAAAGTTACCCAGGGTATGACCTTGGTTAATTTTTTTCACTGATTCTGAAAGATTCCTAGCAGGTTCTAGGATAGCGCACTTTGACCTTCATTCGACCTGTAGAGTTCACGTTAACCCTTGACTTGAACACATACCCAAACGTAAAATGTCCCGCTCTTTTCAATTCTGGCACCGAAAATAGAGGTTCCCATTTTAAAAAAACCAAGCGGACCTCAAAATAACTTTGAAAATGAGGTTCAAGGTCAAATCCAAGGTCACCGATGGATTCCTCGTTGAAAGTTACCGAGTTTATGACCTTGGTTTCTTTTTTTTTAACAAACCACAGAGATTTTTAGCGGTTTTCATACTTTTTCGCCACCTTGTATATCCCACATTGTAGAACGAAAAAAAAACTTGTTTTACCCCAAATTATTTGTATTTTTATGATTAGTAACTTGAACCTCTGAATCTGAAGTCAATATTTCAAAATTGTTAACGGTTGACTATATATGGCGGTTCCAAAAACTAATCATTTTTTAATAATATAAAATTTACCGTAGGGAAAAATTTTTCCTGACTAATAAACAATGGACTGAATAAATTAACTGATTGGCTCTGAAGTTGGTATTTAGTGTTTTTCATAATAGGGGATCCAATATGGCAGACCCAAAGTACAAAAAATTGAGTTATTAACTCTAAAATGGGTATCCAGGTATTTTTTCGTCGTTGATGACTTTTTGAGAATTCGGTCCACCATTTTAGATTCACCATTTTGAATTTTCAAATTTTGATTCAGGATTTGAAATCAGCGACCCCAAAAACGCCAGACTCTTAATTTTTATCCAGATCAAATCTCTTTTTAAGGTTTCAGTCCACTATTTTCGATCCATCATTTTGATTTTTCAAATTTGAATTTCATGTTTGACCCTGAAAAGCCCTAAGTATCGAGAAAACCACCAAGTCTTAGGTTTAATGTAAATTAAACCCTTTTTTAAGTTTTTGGCCCGCCATTTTGGATCCATCATTTAAAATTTTCAAATTTGGATTTTGGATTCAGAATTAGCGACACCAAAAACCTCCGAGTATCAAATTTTATTGAAATTGGACTGATAGAAAAATGTACGCCTTAAGGCCATGTGAGGAGTGGGTCACGTGACCGGATTCCTACCTTAACGGCACTTTTTTTATTTTTCAACTTATTTTCACACGAATAGCCACATCGAGTTGAAAATTTGGGATAATAAATAAGAAGCACTAAGAAACGCGGCTCTGGTCCTGAATTCTTATTAGTATACAATTTTTTTTTTATAACAAAATTTGTTTCTGCTTTTTTTATAATTATAAAAATTTAGGACCAGATCCACGTTTCTTAGTGCTTCTTATTTATTATCCCAAATTTTCAACTCAATGTGGCTATTCGTGTGAAAATAAGTTGACAAATAAAAAAAGTGTCGGTAAGGTAGGAATCTGGTCATGTGACCCACACATCACATGGCCTTAAGGCCATTAACAATAACAGTAACAATATAATAAATTCATCACAAGGCCTTAAGGCCATGTGACGAGTGGGTCACGTGACCAGATTCCTACCTTACCGACACTTTTTTTATTTCCTAACTTATTTTCACACGAATAGCCACATCTAGTTGAAAATTTGGGATAATAAATAAGAAGCACTAAGAAAGGTGGGTTTGGTCCTGAATTTTAGAAATCATGAAAGAAGCAAAAAAAATTATTTACAAAAAAAAAACTTTTTTTATCATTATGAAAATTCAGGACGAGACCCACCTTTCTTAGTGCTTCTTATTTAGTATCTCAAATTTTTAACTCGATGTGGCGCTTCGGGCGGAAATAAGTTAGGAAATAAAAAAAGTGCCGGTAAGTTAGGAATCTGGTCACGTGACCCACTCATCACATGGTCCTAAAGGGTTCAAAGTTATTTTATTTTTCCTGAAAAGGGGGAATCTCCTATGTACCGTGTTGTAAGGAGGATTGCACGGGGTAAGAGGCAATGTCGTAAGGAGGGTTTCAGAATTTAAGGGGCAAGTTTTGTAAGGAGGATTGCAGGGGTTAAGGGCATGATATAGAGAGAAATAAACTTTTTTATGAAATATACATCTTTACCAATTGTAAATGATCGACAAAGGATCATTATGTCACTCTCGGTGGCAAGAGATATTTATAGTAGGACCATTTTGGATTAGTAGTAGAAGCATGTACATGTCAGACGTGGACCAATTTTGCAGCTCGACCCTCCATAAACTGTGTCAGACAGGTTGCCTGCGCAAAGGCGAGCCAATAGCGTTCAGAAGAGTTTGTGAAAGAGCTTCTTGGTAGTTGTAAATATAGTTGTCAGTGATGCAAATAGAATTTTCTGCCTTCCTTTGCCCTGTCAAAACGTCAGGCACCACAGACATGGCTCCTAAAAAGTCTTCAAAATTCAGAATTTCTAACTTGTATTTCTTATTTTATCACTTACATGTACATCCTTTTTTGACATTTACATATACCTATATAGAGGCTTATCCAGTGTTCCTAAATTCCCCCTTGCACAGGAGATCGACAGACGCTAGGCCTTTAACTCAAACCCAAGTACCCGAATTACCCCAAATACCCCAAATCTCAATGATCCTCCAGATAATGCCTAACGTACTCAATCCTACGGAGTCCCTAAATCCCAAACTGTCTGCTGCTGGGTTTTTATTAGAAACGCTCGCATTCGCCTACAAATTTGGTCAGAGAAGTGGAAAACTGCATAAAACTAAAACTCTTGGACACATTCGGTTACCGACGGACAAGTTTAAATTTAGACATCCACAGGTAGTTAAACTCAGTGAAAACACGACTAAGCGAGAATCTGGAACGGCCACCCATCCGAACACTAACCGCGCTTGTCTGTTCTTAACATTCGAGATCTCGCCAAGTCGATTATAACCACCCAGCTACCGTCTTTGGTGAATTTATGAATTGATTTTTTTTTTTTAATTTCTACCATCAGAATTTAAATTCATTCAAATTCAGAACAAATTTTTCCAATTTTGAACCTCAACATTTTCAAAGAAAATTCTTTTAGATACATTTCCATTAAATATGGTACAATCTTAAGAGAACTCATATCTGAATTATTCAAAACTATATTTTTTAGGCGTACAGTTTTCGATAAGAAATAATAATATGAAATCATATTTTTGAATTAACTATGTTTAATAAAGATCGAATTTTTTTGAACAAAAACAAAAATATTACATTTTTGGAATACTTCATTTAAATAAAAAGGAATGTGCAAATTTCGTTCCAATAGAATGGTTCAAAAAATTTTGTAAGAATTTTGAAAACTAGAAATTCTTTCCAAAACTTTTCCCAATATTTCGCGTCGTTTGGCTTAGAATTTAAATTTTCTTTATAGCATTTTCGATGAATAAAACCAAAATGACAAGTCCTATCAGAAAATGGTTTTAAAAAATATGGTAGAACTTTTTAAAAGTTGCAATTCCACCATAGAACTTTTTCCGTATCTTACGTCGTTGGGATAAAAATTTGAATTCTCGATTTTTTTTATGTTTTTTATAGTAGATTTTTAGATTTTTAATAGTATTTTCGAAAGATAAAACCAAAATGATCCTATCAGAAAATTGGTTAAAAAAATTTAGTAGGACTTTTCAAAAGCTGAAATTCCTTTTTAAAACTTTTTTTCCGTACTTCACGTCGCTTGGCTCATAGTTTGAATTTCCGATATTTTTTTCATAGTATTTTCGTTAAATGAAACTAAAATTACAAGTCCTATCAAAAAATGGTTATTGAACATTCTGTAGGACTTTTTGAAAGCTGAAATTCCTTTTTAAATTTTTTTTCCATATCTCAAGTCGGTTCACTCATAATTTTAATTTTCGATTTTTTCATAGTATTTTCGATAAATAAAACCAAAATTACAAGTCCTATCAAAAAATAGTTTAAACACATTTTGTAGGACTTTCCAAAAGCTGAAATTCCTTCGCAGAGTTTTTTCCTGTATTTCACGTCGTTTAACTCAAAATTTGAATTTTTCGATTATTTCCATAGTATTTTCGAAATTTCGAACCAGTCTAATACTTTCTCAATTATAAATTATGAGAATGTAAAAAATAACTTTCTTTGGTATTTAAAAAAATTGTAATTCGTACAACAATTTTTTTAATTTAAATATGATATTATATTATTATTTGCTGTCAAAAACGATAAGTACACATACAAAATTAACAATAATTTTTCAACTCGCAAACAACATTTTTAATTTTTAAAACTTTAAAAATATACCACCCCTTTGCTGTGGCCAAAATTGATAGATACAATTTTTTTAAATAGCGGATTATCCTGATAGGATACCTCAACTTTTGCTTATATCTCAAAAACATATTTCAAACAATAATTTATTGCACTCCTCAATACACTTTTATAATATATTACAATTTTTTCAATTACAATTTTTTTAAATGTTATGTAACATTTCTCGAACCCTGCTCCCGCTCCCCTTGACCTCCTCAATGAAATCTAAAAAAAAGGAAAATTTTTAAAATGGCTAAAAAATTACCAAATATTTGATTCAATCTTTTGCTCAAAACCATGTTTTCAATTTTCTTTTTAATATAAAAATTTTGGTTTCTTATAATTTTCTGTGTTGATTTCAAAAAGTTTAAGTTTAAAGTATGAAGTATAGGCAACTTTAACTGTTAAGTATCTAAAATTTTAGTTTTTTAATTCATAATTCTAAAAATGTAAAAATATCAAATTCTAAATTAATATTTCAAGTCTGCAAGTGAGGAAATTTTACACTTTCAGTCGCATTTGTTTAAATAACTTTTAGTCTCTTTTTACAAAATATACTTTAAATTGTAATAATTTCAAATTCGGTACTTCTTAAAACATTTTTTGATATACTTTTTCTTTAAATAGTAGATATTTAAAAATAAAGGTTCTTATTATTATTATTATTTCTCAAAGAATTTCTTATTCTCAGCATTTAAAATTGAATAATTTCAAGTTGAAACTTGATGAACTAATTAATTTCGAAAAAGTCTTTGGATTCAACAAATGAAAACTGAACCCTCGTAGACTTAACAAACATATTTCAAATATAATTAAGGATTATTATTTCAAATTTTCATTATTTAAATCTTTGCAAAATTAAATATGGTAAAATTTAAATATTTCAAATAGGAGAGTTTCAAATTTAAAACTTCAATAGTTCAGAAATAACTGAATTTGCAAGATTTTGAAATTGAACCCTTAAAGATTCAGCTAGTGAATGAGAATACCTAAAACTGTTACAGATTCAAATTGGATTTTGCCTGGCTTCAGTGCCAACATTTTTTTATTTTTACTTGAATGTTTCAAAATTATGAAATTTTTATTTAATAAATGGAATTTTAAATAAAAAGCGTTAAAATTGAAGAAAAAAATTGTTTTAAAGAATTCTAATTTGAATTATACAAAAATCATTAAGCCTCTGATTGCATTAAAATCATTTTTGCAGGTATAATAACGAAAATATAAGAAGAAAAATTCCAAAAAGGGTTAAAAATCAAAAAACAAGTACTTGATTCAATTACAGAAAAAACTGAGGTTGCTAAATCTTGCAGGTAACCGATCAAGCCAAAATGAGGTAAACTTTCCGTTACAGGCCAACGGAAAGTTAGCCTCAGTTGTAAGTAATTAGCTGACTCTTATCCTGCTTGAACGATTACCTGCAACGTTTCGTATCCCCAATTTTTTTATAATTTTCGCTCAATAGCATTTTTTTTTTAATACAAACATTCTGATTCTCTATAATTTTCTGTATTGATTAAAAAAGAACGGTCTGCCAGTAGGGTTAAATTATTTTGTATCTTTTTGCAAAATGCTTTCTATTTTTTTTTTTAATTTGGTTTTTGTTACACAAAATACGTATTAGAAAGAACCCTCTTGATGCAAGGAAAAATGTACGAATAAAAAGCTCTACATTGAACTACCAAATACTCATGCAACATTCATAACTCTCAACCCTGTCGTTAAAGTGCACATCTTCCCTTAAATCCTTGTCACATGCTGCCCCAGTTTTCTAAAATATGAGACCGTCGAAGAAGCGAGACAGTTCAGCCCAGCATGAAAAATTTGAAAATATCTTTTCATGAACGAGTCATAAAAAGTATATTTTCTTATAAATCTTTGTAATTTCGCCGAGCGCCCAATATGCAAATTTCTGGTATTTCAATTTAAATCAACGAGCTCATATTTTTAAATTTAGAGGGCAAATCGTAAGCATCAGGAGCTTTGGATCATTTTTACGGTCTTTAAAATAATAATTTACTAATGAAAAGGTATTAGTGTCTTCCAAATTTAGGTTTTATAGGCACTTTTATTAACAGTACTGAAACTGCTGATAAACATTGATGTCTTAAAAGGAAAAGTGGGCTGGCGCGTAGTGGGAAAAAATGACTTTGTTGGTTCAAAATAACGTACAGCCCAAAAATATTGACTAATTTTGACCAAAAAAAATTTGGAAAACGATGATAAGATTTTTAAGAGAGATTTCGAGCCTGATTCTTAAATTACTCTTCAATTTTTATAAATAAACAAATATGACGAAAAAAATTGCCGTTTTTTCTATTTGACGTTCCCGGTGCTGGTCAATAACAGGAAAATTGTTTAAATAACCTAAGTTTCATAGAATAACATTAGTTGAAGATATGCCAATATTATATAAAAAACAAAAATGAATTTTATAAACAAATTACTTATTGAAAGAATGTTTTCTATGATTTTCCATAATTTTACGTTTCTTCAAGTTATATTGCAAGAAATTTCGATAAAAACAATATAATGATAAAGAAATTTCTTCTTGAGATTATTTTTGTTAATATTATAAAAAATTTAATGAACAAATGCTGTAATGAGGCATTTTTCGACAGAAAAATACGATTTTTTCTATGTCAATTTTTTTAATTAGGAACTTTATTATAATTTGAGCAAAATTCATAATTTGTTGATCAATATTATGATTTTTTTAAACAAATTTAATAAACAAATGCATTATTTGGGCATTTGTCGGCAGAAAAATTCGTTTTTTTTCAATGCCAGTCCTTTCAGTTGGGAACTTCGTGATAATTTCAGCAACATTCATAATTAATTGATAAATTTCATGATTCTTTCAAACAAATTTAATAAAAAAAGGCATTAATCAGGCATTTGTCGAGAGAAATTGATGTAGTCCTAAAAGGAAAAGTGGGCTGGCGCGTAGTGGGGAAAAAATGACTTTTTTGGTTCAAAATAACGTACAGCCCACAAATATTGACTGATTTTGACAAAAAAAAATTTAAAAAAAGCTGATAAGATTTTTAAGAGAGACGTCGAGCCTGATTTTCAAATTAGGCTTTCAATTTTTTTATAAATAAACAAATATGACGAAAAAAATGGCCATTTTTTCTATTTGACGTTCCCGGTGCTCGACAATAACAGGAAAATTGTTTAAATAACCTAAGTTTCATGTAATAACATTAGTTAAATATATGCCAATATTATATAATAAAACAAACAAAAATTTTATAAACAAATTATTTATTGAAAGAATTTTTTCTATGATTTTCCCTAATTTTACGTTTCTTCAAGTTATATTGCAAGAAATTTGGATAAAACCAATATAATGATGAAGAAATTTGTTCTTGAGATTATTTTTGTTAATATTATAAACAAATTTAATAAACAAATGCATTATTCAGGCATTTTTCAATAGAAAAATACGATTTTTTCGATGTCAATTTTTTTAATTAGCAACTTTATGATAATTTTAGCAAAACTCATAATTATTTGATTGATCTTAGGATTGTTTTAAACAAATTTAATAAACAAATGCATTATTTAGCCATTTGTCCAGAGAAAAATTCGTTTTTTCCGATGTCAACTTTTTTAGTTGGAACTTCATGATAATTTCAGAAAAATTCGTAATTTTTTACTAATTTTATGATTTTTCAAATAAATTTAATAAACAAATGCATTATTGGGGCATCTGTCGACGGAAAAAGTATTTTTTTTCGATTTCAGACTTTTTATTGGGGATCTTCATCATAAATTCAGCAACATCCATGATCAATTCATAAATTTTTAAAAACAAATGCATTATTCGGGCATCTGCGGGCGGAAAAATTCGTTTTTTTATGTCAGTCTTTTTAATTGGGAACTCCATGATAATTTTAGCAAAATTCATAATTGGTTGATGAGCATTATATTTTCTTGAAAACAAATTTAATAAAACTATGCATTATTTGGGTATTTGTCGAAGAAGAAGTTTTTTTTTTCAATAGCAGTCCTTTCAGTTTAAGTTTCTCAGAAATTTTCCGTCGACAGATGCCCCAATAATGCATTTGTTTATTAAGTTTGTTTTAAAAAAACCCAATTAATTGATCAAAAAATTGTAAATTTTGCTGCAATTATCATGAAGTTCCTAATTTAAAAAGTTGGCATCGAAAAAAACGCATTTTTGTGTCGACGAATGCCTGATTAATGCATTTCTTTCTTAAATTTATTTTAAAAAATCATGAAATGTATCTACTGATTATGAATGTTGCTGAAATTGTCATGAAGTTCCCCAATGAAAGGACTGGCATTGAAAAAAACTAATTTTTCTGCCGACAGATGGCCGAAGAATGATTTTCTTTTTTAAATTTGTTTAAGAAAATCATGAGATCATTTAAAAAATTATGAATTTTGCTAAAATTATCATAAAGTTCCTAATTAAAAAAATTAGCATCGAAAAAATCGAATTGTTCTATCGAAAAATGACTGATTAATGCCTTTGTTTATTAAATGTGTTTATAATATAAACAATTATAATCTTAAGAGAAATTTTTTCATTATGATCTTGTTGCCATATACTTTCCATATTACTGGGTAAAAGTTCATTTTCTTATTGAGAAGGCTACTATTATATTTTTGGTCCGGAATTCATCTCGTATGGTTAAACATTCTATTATTTGTTTGAAAATTTGATTATTATGTTGAAAATGCAACTTTATTATTAAAAAATAATCTTTTTTATCGAAAGTTCAACTGCTTTGTTAAAAAATCATTTTTTAGTTAAAGGTTCTTCTCTATGATTAAAAATTTAACTATTTTGATGAAAATTTGTTTCATGTTTGATTGAAAATAAATTTTTTAAACTGGCAACTAAACTATTTCATTTTTGGTTAAAAATTTATCTTTCTCAGTTAAAAATTTAACTATTTAGTTGAAAATTTATCTTCTTTAGTTGAAAAGTCAACTTTTTGGTTGAAAATTCATGTATTTTGTTGAAAATTCGTCTTTCTTGGTAGAAGTTCAATCTTCTTGGTTGAAAATTGATCCTTTTTGTTAAAAAAAGAAATTTTTTGGTTGAACTATCAACTGTTACATGGTTCCTTGAGAATTTATACTTTTTGGATGACAAGTCGATAATTTGACTGAAATTTGAACTACTTTATAAATTAATTAATTTTTATATTAAGGATTCATAATTATAGTTGAAAATTTAACTATTTGCTTTCAAATTAACTTTTATGATAAAAATTCTATTGTCTTGTAGGAAATTCAGTTTTTTGACTTAAAAATTCAACAATTAAGTGAAAAAATAAACTATTTGGTTGAAAATTAAATTTTTTGGTTGAAAAATAACATTTTTTATTAGGAATTTTAATTTTTTAATAGAAAATTCGATTTCTTGGGGTTAAACAATAAATTATTTAGGTTCAAAATCTACTTCTTGATTGAAAATAAACATTTTTGTTGATAATTCATACTGTCGGGTTCTAAATTTAATTGTTTTTTTATTTATGGAATGAAAATTCAACTGTTCTGTAGCAAATATGTCTTTTTTGCTTAAAAGTTCATATTTTCGTATTTAAAATTTAACTATTTGTTTCAAAAATAACTTTTTCTTTGAAAAATCATATTTTTGGGTTGAAAATCAAACTTTTTTGTAAATAATTTGTCTTTCTGGCTTTAAAATTAAATGTTTTTGAAGAAAATTCATGTAGTTTGTTCAAAATTCATGTATTTTGTTCAAAATTCATTTTTTTGGGTGGAACATTAATCTTCTCAGTCGAAAATTCATCTTTTTGGTTGAAAATTTAACAACTTTGTTGGAAATTCATTTTTTTGTAAATTTTTTTTTTTAATCTAAAAATTTAACTATTTCATGTTAGGTTAAAACTTGATCCGGTACATTGTATAAGTTGAAAATTCATCTTTTTTTATAGAACATTAATCTTCTTGGTCGAAAATTTATCTTTTCACTTGAAAACTTAACAATTTTTTCGAAAATTTGTTTTTTTCAAAGCTCTTTTTTTATAAGTTAAAAATTCAACTATTTTGTAGAAATTTCATGTATTTTCTTAAAAAGTCGTCTTTTTGATCAGAAAATGAATCTTGTTTGCTGAAACGACAACTTTTTAGTTGAGAATTCAACTATCTCATCAAAAATGCATTTTCCCCAAATTTCCCAAAATTCGTGACCGCCAGGCCTTTAAAAAGAGTCGAGGCCTGGCGACGCCAAGCCCCGCCAGGCCTCGACTACAACACTGCTAATGAATGCTAATATTTTTTTTAAATGTGAGGGCTTTTTTTTATACTCTATTGAAATGATGATTAATAACAATTTTTTAACAACGAAATTTTGTGCTTTTGTTACAGCTTCTACCTGTGATATGGTGTTTAATAGTGACACAACTAAATCTGGGGTGGTGACCTCACCAGGATATCCAAATCCGTATCAATCGAGAGTTCGATGTAATTACGATTTCCAAGGTAGAGGGAAGGAACGTGTTCAAATAATTTTCCAAGACTTCAACCTTTATCATTCTTCAGAAAGTACAAAAGAGTAAGTAAAAATGGAATAGTTAATTTTTCAGTTAGGAAAATCAATTTTCAACTTAAAAAGAAGGGGATATTCGAATTAAATAGGAAGGCATTTTTTAAAAAATAATTAAAGTTTCAACAAAAAAAATTAATTTTTAACTGAAATGATAAATTATCAACTAAGAAAAAACGGAATATTTTAACAAAGGAGTTCAACTTCAAAGCAAGTCTTTAAATTTTCAACTGAATGAAAGAATGAACTTACAATCAATTAAATAATTTTTTTCTGAAAAAGATGAATTTTCAACAAAATACATGATTTTATCAACCGATCAGTTGAATTTTTATCTAAAAAAGATAAATTTTCAACTCAAAAAGGTAAATTTTCAACCATAAATGAAATAATTAAATTTTTAGTCAAAGAAACTAATTTTCAACGTAAAAATCATAATCTTCAATAAAATAGTTCAATGTTTCACCAAAGAGATGAATTTTTAACTAAAATGATAAATCTTTAACGGAAAAAAACTTTCAACGAAGAGATTAAATTTTCAACTGAAAAGATGAATTTTCAAACAAGAATAAAATATTTCCATCAAATATGCAAATCTTCTACAAAATACATGAATTTTCAACGAATAGTTAAATTTTCAACCAATGGGATGAATTTTCTATTTGAAAAATGAATTTTTGACAAAGAATTCAACTTTTAACCAATAATTAAATTTTCAACCAAAAAGATTTATTTTCAACAAAAAAGAATAATTTTTAATAAAATTTTGAACAGTTGCTGAATTTTAAAACTAAAAAGACTAATTGTCAACAAAAGAGTTGAATTTTTAACCGATAAAGATTTTTCAATCCAAAGAGAAACAAACGTGCGACTAAATTGTTTAATTTTTAACCAAAAAAAATGAATTTTAAGACACGAAGAAAATTTTTCTACAAAAAAGAAGAATTTGCAACCTAATAGTTTATTTTTTATCTAAAAAAGATAATTTCCAATCAAACAGTTTAAGTTTCAATCGAAAAAGATAAATTTTTAACCAATGATGGAATAGTTAAATGTTTCGTTAAAAAAATTAATTTTCGACTAAAATAAAAAAATTTAACATAATATTTAAGCCAAAGAGATCAATCTTCAGCAGAAGAAAATTAATTTTTAACAAAGTATTTCAACTTTCAACTTACTAGTTTCATTTTCAACCAAAAAAATGTATTCTTAACGAAAAATATACATTTCACATTTCAAACCAAAAGATTTTAGTTTCAAATGGAAAGCAGTTGAATTCAACCAAAAAGAAAAACAACTAATAAAAATAAAAACAACTAATAAAAAAAAATAAAAAAATAAACAAAAATATATTTGGATTTTTGAACAAAAAGATTAAATTACTACCAAAGAAATTATTCAACAAATTTTTCAAAAAAGGAGTTTAACTTTAAACCAAGAAGGTTAATTTCAAACCAAAAAAATACAAGAATTTCCAACTAAATAGTTAAATTTTCAACTAAAAATAAAAAATTTTCAACCAAAAATGGAATAGTTAAATTTTAATTAGAAAAAAATTAATTTTAAACTGAAAAATAACGAATTTTCAGCAAGACAGTTAATTTTTCAACAACAAAATTAATTTTTAACAAAAGATTTGAACTTTCAACCAAGGGTCAACAAAATTGTTCAACTTCCAACCAATTGGTTAAATTTTCAACCAAAAACATGAATTTGCAATCAATAAGATTAATTTTTTGCCAAAAATGACGAATTATCAACTAAAGAGTTCAATTTTCAACCAGGAAAGATTTTTCAGACAAGATAGAAAAAAATGAAACCCATTTGTTTAATTTTCAATCCAAAAACGCTAATTTTTATTTTTCAGGATTTAAACAATTTGTAGGTAAACTGAATTTGGCAGGGTGTCAAGAAAATGAAAAAAATGTTCTTATGATGCATGGGAAAATTTCAAATGATTTTTTTAATGAATTCTAAGAGAAAATTGTAAAAGATTACAAAATATTCTCAATTATTTCCTAAAATTGTTTAAACAAGTGTAAAAAATTATGAAGCGAAATCTTGCCATATTAGATCATTTTAGAAAAAATCTTAGAAGTTTAAGAGATATTCAAAAGTTTTGGAACGGTTCAAAAAGAATTAAAACTTATAAAGATATTTTAAGAATTTTTTAAGGATTCAAGAAATTGAAAAAAAATCATTAGGTTTCTAAGAAAAATTGAAATATTTTATTTTGAAAAATTAATCTAAATTGAATATTTAAAAAGGATTTCAAAACATTTCAAAAGATTTCTAAAATTGTCAAAGAAGAATCTGAAAAATTTGAAGGCAATTTTTTTAATTTTGCAGAATTTAAAAGAAATTCAGAAAAAAATTGAATAATTTTAAAAGATTAGAAGGTTTCGAATTTCGGAAAAGATTGAAAAAAAAAGAATTTTCTTAAGATTCTTGGGGAAATTCGAAATGATTTTCTATTTTGAAAAATAAACTTTAAAAAAAATTGAAACAGATTTCAAAACATTTCAAACGATATCCTGAAATTTCGAAAAATAGTGTAGAATATTTTAAAGCAAAATGTTTCAATTTTATAAAATTGAAAAATAAAAAAAATCGAGTAAATTCAAGAAATATTCATAAAATTTGAAGAGTTTCAAAAAGAATGTTAAACTTTAAGACATTTTACAAAATATAGATTTTTAAAATTTTGAAACCAAAACTTTAGAAGCTTCAAAAGAATTTTGAAAGGTTTCAAAAGAAGAAACAAATTTTCTTAAAATTTCTGGGAAAATTTGGAAGATTTTAATGCAATTTTTTTACATTTTTAATGGTTTTTCAACATTTTAAGAAACATTCGAGTCAGCTAGAAATATTTTAAGGAATTCAACCGGTTTTGAATTTTTGATTTTTTTGACACATCTGAAATATTTAAAAATTTATTTTAATTTTCTGAAGAATCTTATAAAAATTATATTTATATAAATTTAAAAAAAAAATGATAATACTTCTTTTCTTGTCAGTAATTTCAATATTTGTATGAATAAAAAAAAATATTTGTAAAGTATTCAGTGTTACATTAAAATATTGTTTTATTTATTTCTAGACAATACTTCATCTTAAAAAACTTTTTTTTAAATTTAAAAAGGTCTATTTTGTTTTTAAACATAATACAAAAAATGTCACGTAACGGTGGTGAGGGGCTTGGGCTATTAATTAAAAAAAATTTTAATCAAATTCATTCAGAAAAAAGATCTTCTCCTTTCGCTACGCTGGGATTCGAACGCCAGGTCAACTGATTGCCGGTCAGGTGCTCTACCACTAAGCTACTAGAGAGAAGAAATTGAGAAGAGAAGAATTCTTCTTCTGAAACACGCTTTCTTGAGCAAGACGTTATATTTGAACACAAGTCGATTTCACTAGGAATCTGTATTACCATCGGAGATATCAATCAGAAGAGAAATCTTTTCACACACCGTGAAAATGGAAACCTACAATATCGATCAAAGTTATCTCCTCCAATACAGAAAATCTTTAACTAGATGAAGATATAAATTAAAAAAATTTCAGGTTAAATTTATTCAGAAAAAGGATTCTTCTTCTGATCTCTCAAATAGCTCAGCGGTAAAGCACCTGACCGGCAATCAGTTGACCTGGCGTTCGAATCCCAGCGGAGCGAAAGGAGAAGATCTTTTTTCTGAATAAATTTAATTTGAAAAATTTTTAATTTATAGCTCCATCTAGTCTGGAAAGAAGTTGAAGATTTTTTGGATTAGAGGAGATAACTTTGTTCGATATTGTAGATTTCCATTTTCACGATGTGTGAAAAGATTTCTCTTCTGATTAATCGTTTCCATCTGCTATTATAATACAGATTGCTAGTGAAATTGACTTTTATTAAAACATAATATCTTGCTAAAGAAAACGTGTTTCAGAAAAAAGATTTTTCTTCTGATCTCCCTAGTAGCTTAGTGGTAGAGCACCTGACCGGCAACCAGTTGACCTGGCGTTCGGATCCCAGTGGAGCGAAAGGAGAAAATCTTTTTTCTGAATACATTTAATTTGACTACTGGTAGTAACCAGTGAAACTAACTGATTAAACCATTGATGGAACTCTACTGATTGAACCAGTGAAATCTGACTGATTCTCAGTGAAACACTTCTGGCTGTTTCAACCAGTGAGATTTGACTGAAAATCAGTGAGAGTTCACTGGTTCATTTTGAAAGAGTATAATATGAATCAAATTCGCTTAGAATTTTATATTCGAATAGTGTGAAAGGCTGTAAAATAATTCTTCGAATTCATGGCATTTGAAAAGTCCAGCACGATTTCAATAAAATCGGGAGCACAAAGCAGAGAGAAGAAACTTCGGAATTCTTGAAATATATACGTCTCTCGATTCGCACCCACTGGTCGAAATTCGATTTTTGCCTTACAATATTCCAGAACATTTACCCTAACAGAAGAAAGTGAATAAATATCTCGACTTTCAATCAGAAAATCAGTGCGATAAGATTCGGAACTGGAAATGAGAAAACATCAAATATACACAAAGCTGCAAATGAAATCTGTACTTATTTTATATTTTTTCCACCTTGCCCGGCTCGGAAATAGGTATCAAAAGTTTATGAAAATTGAAGGTTGACTAAAAAACGTATTTTCGGGTGAAAGCGCATTAAAAATGATGGCTTGAGAAACTTGTTACCTAATCCAAACAGTTGAGGGAATTTGAATGCATTACAGCGGAAACAAAAAAAAAGTAGGAAGTGTGCATAATTGAATACCACTCTGGTCGCCGACGTAATTAGTCTTTAAATTAAAAAGCTAATTGAACAGTCATACGCAGGAAAACGTAATTTCGTCTTCTTTTTACAGACAGTATTTCATTTAAAAATTTTAATAGCTTTCAAAAGTTGTGTAATATCCTTTTCTTAAAAATTGGTTGTCACGAGATTTCACGTACATTCTTGTCAAAAACCTGATTGGTTGCGACATTGCGTGAATGTGACTTTTGATGACTGTTTTCAGTTGGTTTATATATTAATAAAGATTACGAATTTTCTACAGCATCCATTTTGTAGATCCAAATTTTCAAATGAGTTATTTTGTTTAATGATACCATTTTTTTTACTTGTTTCTAAATCTTATTGAGAAAAAAGAACATTTTAATTGTTCCTTACTTTTAAAGATATGATCAAAATTAAATTATGGACAAAAACTTATAGAATTTGTTTTTTCTGAAAAAAGATCTTCTCCTTTCGCTCCGCTGGGAATCGAACCACAGAAAATCCGATTGCCGGTCGGGTGTTTTCCCATTAAGCTACTAGAGAGATCGAGAGAAGAAACGTTTTTCAGAAAATACACGTATTATTTTGCCAAATGATAAATCAATTTTTTTCAAGGAATCTGTATTATAATCAGAGAATAACAGAAATGTTTAACGTCTTTTCAGAATAGATGGTGATATGAATTAAATATTATTGAATTTTTTTTCTAAAGAAATGTCTTCTCCTTTCGGTCCACTGGGAATCGAACCACAGAACTTCCGATTGCCGGTCGGCTGCTTTCCCATTAGACGTTACAAATTTCTGTTGTTCTCTGTTGATAATACAGATTCCTTGAAAAAATTTGATTTAACACCTGGCAAAAAAATCCGTGTATTTTCTGAAAAAATGTTTCTTCTCTCGATCTCTCTAGTAGCTCAATGGGAAAGCACCCGACCGGCAATCGGAAGTTCTTTGGTTCGATTCCCAGCGGAGCGTAAGGAGAAGATCTTTCTTCAGAAAAAAAATTTAATAATTTTTAATTC
>CAKNYM010049423.1:110007-153585 GCA_932195095.1 Andricus curvator
TTTGAAATCTTCAGATTCTTTGAAATATTCGTAAATTATTTGCGAAACATTCGTGAAATAATTGTGAAACCTTTGAAATCTACCGAAATCTTTGAAATCTTCCAAATGTTTGTGAAATATTTCGAAACATTTGTAATAAATTTTTTTAATAATTAATAAAATTATATATAATATTATCTTCCCAAATCTTTAAAATCTTTGAAATCTTCAAAATGTTTGTGAAATATTTCGAAACCTTTGTAATATTTTCTAAAGAAATTAAATTTTTTACGCAAAAAAAGAATGTTCAACAAAAGAGTTAAGTTTTTAAGCTAGTTGTGTTTTTTACCAAATAGATGAAATTTCTACCAAAAAAATTAATTTTCAACAAAATAATTACATTTTTTAATCAAAAGAATGAAATTTCAACAAAAAAAGTTCAACTTTTAATCAAGGAGTTAAATTTTCACCCGAAAAGATCAATTTTCTACCAAAAGAAGATGAATTTTGAACAAAAAATTTGACTTTTCAACAAAACAAGATAAATTTTGAAACAAATAATTTAATTTTCAACTAAAAAAGATTAATTTCGAACCAAAAATGGAATAGTTAAATTTTCAGTTAAAAAAGTTAGGTTTCATAAAAAAAACGAATTTAAAAAAAAAAAATTCAACAAAATAGTGAAATTTTCATCTAAAAGAATGAATCTTTAACAAAAGAGATCAACTTTTCAACATTTTTTGAATTTTTCAACTAAAACCAAGAATGAAATATTTAAATTTTCAGGTAAAAAATTACTTTTCAGCAGAAAAAAAAAACCCAAAAAAATGAATGTTCAACAAAATAATTAAATTTTCAACCAAACGAATGAAATTTGAACAAAAAAGTTCAACTTTTAATCAAGTAGTTGAATTTTCACCAAAAAATATAAATTTTCTACCAAAACAAGATGAATTTTGAACAAAAAATTGGACTTTTCAGCAAAACAAGATAAATTTTGAAAAACATAATTTAATTTTCAACTGAAAAAGATTAATTTCAAACAAAAAATGGAATAGTTAAATTTTCAGTTAAAAAAGTTAACTTTTATAAAAAAACGAATTTTCAAAAAAAAAATTAACAAAATAGTGAAATTTTAATTTTAAAAAACGAATTTTCAACAAAAGACTTGATTTTTCCTACAAATATTTGAATTATTGACTAAATCCAAAAATGAAATATTTAAATTTTCAGGTGCAAAATTACTTTTCTGCAGAAAAAACAACAAATTTTCAACCAATTAGATTGTCAACAAAGAAATTAAATTTTTTTACACAAAAAAACGAATGTTTAACAAAAGAGTTAAGTTTCTAAGCTAGTTGTGTTTTTTTACCAAATAGATGAAATTTCTACCAAAAAAATTAATTTTCAACAAAATAATTAAATTTTCAATCAAACGAATGAAATTTCAACAAAAAAGTTCAACTTTCAATCAAGTAGTAGAATTTTCACCAAAAAATATAAATTTTCTACCAAAAGAAGATGAATTTTGAACAAAAAATTGGACTTTTCAACAAAACAAGATAAATTTTGAAACAAATAATTTAATTTTCAACTAAAAAAAGATTAATTTTGAACCAAAAATGGAATAGGTGAATTTTCAGTTGAAAAAGTTAGATTTCATAAAAAAACGAATTTCGAAAAAAAAAATGCAACAAAATAGTGAAATTTTCATCTAAAAGAATGAATTTTTAACAGAAGAGATCAACTTTTCGACAAATATTTGAATTTTTAACTAAAACCAAAAATGAAATATTCAAATTTTCAGGCAAAAAATTACTTTTTTGCAGAAATAAAAAACAAATTTTCAACAAAACAAAAAAATGAATTTTCAAAAAAATAATTATATTTTCAACCAAACGAATGAAATTTCAACAAAAAAGTTCAACTTTTAATCAAGTAGTTGAATTTTCACCAAAAAAGATAAATTTTCTACCAAAAGAAGATGAATTTTGAACAGAAAATTGGACTTTTCAACAAAACAAGATAAATTTTGAAAAAAATAATTTAATTTCCAACTAAAAAAGATTAATTTCGAACAAAAAATGGAATAGTTAAATTTTCAGTTCGAAAAGTTAGGTTTCATAAAAAAACGAATTTTAAAAAAAAAAAAAATTAACAAAATAGTGAAATTTTCATTTAAAAGAACGAATTTTCAGCGAAAGATTTAAGTTTTTAAAGTATTTGTATTTTTCTACCAAAGAGATGAAAGTTCTACCAGAAGAAATGAATCTTCAAAAAAATTATTACATTTTCAACGAAAAATATGAATTTACGAAGTGTCTAGAATCACCGGAAATCTAACTTTCGTCAATTTAAATCAATTGTTTTTCTAAAGACAAGCAAATTCTCCAAAAGGGGAGCATTAATTTTTTATTCAGAATTTGAAGGATTAATAAAATTAATTATCATTCATTTATTATTATTTCTATTATTTTATTTTTTATGAATTTTTTATCTTTAAAAAAAATTCAAGAATTAATTTTTCATTCAGAATTTGAATGATTAATAAAATTAATTATTATTATGACTATTATTATTATTATTTTATTTTTTATCAATTTTTTATTTTGAAAAAAATGATACATAAATTTGTAGGCGATTTTCGTTTTCTTTTTTTTTTTTTTAATTAATCATTATTACTACTATTATTCTTATTACTTTATTCTTTATCAATATCTTATCTTAAAAAAAAATTCAAGAATTAATGTTTTATTGAGAATTTGAACGATTAATGAAATTAATTATCATGAATTAATTATTATGATTATGACAATATTATTATTATTATTTTATTTTTCATCAATTTTTTATCTTGAAAAAAAATTCAACATCAATTTGTAGGAGATTTTCTTTTTTTTTTTTAATTAATCATTATTACTACTATTATTCTTATTCTTATTATTTTATTTTTTATCAATTTTTCATCTTGAAAAAAATTCAAGAATTAATTTTTTATTAAGAATTTGAACGATTAATGAAAGTAATTATCATTAATTAATTATTATGATTATGACTATTATTATTATTATTTTATTTTTCATCAATTTTTTATCTTGAAAAAAGATGCAACATAAATTTGTAGGAGATTTTCTTTTTTTTTAATTAATCATTATTACTACTATTATTCTTATTCTTATTATTTTATTTTTTATCAATATTTTGTCTTAAAAAAAAATTCAAGAATTAATTTTTTATTGAGAATTTGAACGATAAATGAAATTAATTATTATTATGACTATTATTATTTTATTTTTTATCAATTTTTTATTTTGAAAAAAATGATACATAAATTTGTAGGAGATTTTCGTTTTTTTTTTGTTTTTTTTTTTTTTTAATTAATCATTATGACTACTATTATTCTTATTATTTTATTTTTTATCAATATTTTATCTTGAAAAAAAATTCAAGAATTAATTTTTTATTGCGAATTTGAGCGATTAATGAAATTAATTATTTGATGTGAGAAGTTGTAGGCTCCGGAAGCTACGATCATGGTTCTTTAAAAGCAACCAATCCCGACGCAACTGGAACGTGTACGTCATCCGCTTGTGCTCCTTCTGTCCTAGAAGGTAAGCAAGAGCGGGAAATTTACGCGAGAAAACATCGGGCAACACTGTTCCTTGGAGTCAGGTCTCTAGCCGCGGATGATCTTACGCGGCAGACGGGACAGTTGGAGATGAAGTTTCACCTCTGGATACTTTTTTAGAGCTACCAATCTTTTTAGAATGTTATGAGGAACAGTGTTGACGGACCAGATGAAGTGATCCCAGAAGAACAGCCTTTTGCATCCGGTTCGCGATGGAATGAGCCTGACGCTGGCAAGCCGGAATCTTGTTGAGTTGGCTAATAAATGAAGCTTTCATACCTCCAAGACAGCCGATTATGAGAACCACAATATGGACTTTGAAGCCTTGGTAGAGCCTGCTTAGCTCGAAAAGAAGTGCTTGATATTTCGCCCGTTTTTCTTCCTCCTTTGCCGTGATATTACCATCGGCTGGTGCCGAGAATTCAATCACGTAAATGATCTTGTTCTTCAGATCTTGGAGGACAATATCAGGCTTCGTAGCACTGATACGTTGAGTGGTCGAGAATGAGAAATTCCAGTATATCTTACACTGGTCATTCTCCACAATGGACTCGAGTTCCCCCTGGGCGTATGGCAAGACGGGCAATAGATCAACACCATAGAAGTGCCTCAGATGGTAATATAACACTTTTAGAGCCGCATTGTGTCTCTCTATGTACCCGTATCGTGCATATTTTGAGCATCCACTGAGAACATGTCCAAGTGTTTCTGGCTCTTGCTTGCACGCTCGGCAGTTGGTATCGCCTACAGGTATATTCATTATGCGCTCGCGGTAAACTAAGGTGTCTATAACGCCATCTTGACAGGCAAACAGAAATCCCTCAGTCTCCGATTTTAATCCAGCAGACTTGAGAAACATGTTGGACAGACCCATCGAGAGCTCTTCTCTACGTATAATGCCGTAGAATTTACCATGAAGGGGCTTGTCAGCATGTTCTCTTAGTAGAAGCGTATGTTCTGCTTCCTGTACACGACTTTTGAGCACCAAAGGTGTTAGTGATGTTAGGCCATGTGTAGTGTCGCTGGAATCAAATGGGAGGCCAAGCTCCTCTGCGGCCCTATCTGCGGCACGATATAGAAACGCCGCAGCATTGACGACTTCATGTTGATGTACTAGTCGCATAAGAAAATCTGTGCTGTTTAGAACTGAGCAGGCTGTAGCCAGAACCGTTCTGCGATGAAGACACTCTAAGCTCAGCAAGCCTCTACCCCCTTTATCTCGAGGGAGATATATTCGAGGTACGGAAGATCTAGGATGATGACTTCGATGGATTGTCATCATCTTGCGTGTGCTTCGGTCAAGTTGCTTCAACTCATCGACGTTCCATTTTACTGCACCAAACGTGTAGAGCAGTATAGGAACGGCCAGCATATTGGTCGCCTGGATCTTATTCTTTCCAGATAATTCGGAAGCCCAAATTTTTCTGAGAATTTGGCGATACCTGTTTCCAAGGGCCGTTTTTAACGCAAGCACATCATGGGTTTCCGCTTGCGGTATTCCAAGATATGTATATGTTTCTCCAATACCAAGATGTTGAATGGTATTTCCGCCGATGAGTTGAAGATCCTGATCGTGACCCGATGATGTAGTTTCTAGTCTTCCTTGGTGTAGGTGGACGCAGGCACACTTGTCCAGTCCGAAGCTCATGCCAATCGCTTTAGAGTACCTATTTACCGCCTCCACAAGGATGTTAAGGTCCTCTTTTGAGGAAGCAAAGAGTTTAAGGTCGTCCATGTATAAAAGGTGGTTGACCTTATATTCTCTTTTGTTCGGCGGGCCACATAGGTATCCAGAGCTTTTGCCTCGGAGCACAATAGATAGAGGCAAGAGGGAGATGCAGAAAAGTATCGGACTTAGAGAGTCTCCTTGGAAGACTCCCCTCTTATATGTGATAGAGCTTGTAGTCACTTGTCTTTTGTCAGATGTTATGACAAATCTTGTCCGCCACAAGAGCATAAGCTCTTTTATGCATCTCACTATTTTTGGATGCACTTCCATGCATTCAATCAGCTTAATAAGTAGCTCATGGTTCGTGTTATCGAATGCCTTACGGTAGTCAATCCAAGCCATGGACAGATTGCGTCGATACCTGATCGAGTCCTGGGTGATACACCTGTCTATTAACAGGTTCTCCCTGCAACCTGCCAGACCTCTCTTGCATCCACGTTGTTCAACTATTGCACTCCATACCGGCTCGATAGATGTTAATATCCTCTCTTTGAGGATGCCAGTGAATAGCTTGTAGCTGGTGTTTAAACAAGCTATGGGCCTGTAGTTCTTTGGACTTGACAAATCTCCGGTCTTCGGAATCAATACCGTGCGTCCTTCCACTAGCCACTGCGGGACGGGTTGTTCTCCGTTTAAGAAAGTAGTAAATATACGAGCTAGATGTTGGTGCGTAGAAGTAAACTTCTTCCACCAAAAGTTGTTGATTTTATCTGGCCCTGGCGCTGAAAAGTTCTTAGTTCTAGCGATAACTTTCTTCACTTCTTCAGCAGTAATTAGTGGACACTCTTCCTCTGGACCTTGTAACCTTTGCCTTTGGCAAAAGTTACGAAAGAGTGATATATCTGAAGCGTCTTCATTTAGCTGATAAGTATCTCCATATACTTGTTCCCAGAAGACTTGAATCTCTTCTCGACTAGGCGGATTTTTAACGGCACGTGACGTTTTATTGAACAGACGGGAAGGATGAGTAGAAAATGTGGAATTTTCCTGAATCCACTTTACTCGCCGTTCAAGGCGCTGTTTCGCTGTTGAAAGAGATCTTATTTTTTGCGTCCAGTGCTGCTTGATGGTCAACAGTTTACACTTGTTCAGCGTGTGATTTGCTTTCCTTAAGTTTCGAGCAAGTGCCCTAACTTTTGGAGTGAATTTTTTATTTAATGTTATGTAGCTAATCACGCACTGAATATTTGATGCATGCCGTCTCGCCGTTTCAATTTTGAATTGAAGCTGTGCAATACGCTCGCGAGTCTTACTCAGACGTACTGAAGTTTCGTTACTTCTACTGTCGCTAAGCAAGGACACCGTCTTCTCGTAAACAACACAGTTCAGATTCCAGAGATTAACATCTTCGGGGAGCAAATCGGGGAGAGCAGTATTAGCTTCAGCTAATTTGTCCATCCTGAGAAAGACTTTTTGGTGGATAGATCTCCTACTTCTCATGTTAGCATTATCGGTTATCTGCAAAGTTGGTCTTGCTGGAACGGGTGGAATGTTCGATGGAGGATGTTGCTCTTCTTCGTCTTGTTGATAGAGAGCTTCATATCCGTTTTTTCGCAAAAAGGATACCTGATCTCTTAAATACTGAGGCGTTTGATGAGCATATTCCGGGTGCATATTGACCCAACGGTCATGTAACCTCTGCATGAATCCTCTTCGCGCCGGTGAGCTTCTTTGCCAACAGGTAAGGATGTCTCTCCTGAGTTGGTCAGACCATTTAAATCGATGTTCTCGCGTTTGTCCGGGGCCATTGCCTGGTCGTCGCCTCGGTTCGGTCCTATTGCCACTCCCAACTGAACCATGGCCTCCATCCGAGAGAGGCCTATTGTGGGTGGCACTGCGCGATACTGGTGTCGTAACCGCATAATTCATTGCATTGGGGAGTTAGCCCAAAGCAACGTGGCTGACTGCAAGAGCCGGAGCTCTCTTAATTCTTTATTAAAAATTAATTATTATTATTATGACTATTATTATTACTATTTTATTTTTCATCAATTTTTTATTTTGAAAAAAAAGGCAACATAAATTTGTAGGAGATTTTCTTTTTTTAATCAATCATTATTACTACTATTATTCTTATTCTTATTATTTTATTTTTACCAATATTTTATCTTGAAAAAAAATTCAAGAATTAATTTTTTATTGAGAATTTTAACGATTAATGAATTTAATTATTATTATTGAATTTTTCAACTAAAACCAAAAATGAAATATGTAAATTTTCAGGTAAAAAATTACTTTTCTGCAGAAAAAAAACACAAATTTTCAACCAATTTAATTCAACAAAAAAGACGAATTAAAAAAAAAGTTGACTCCTCAACCAAATAGATTGTCAACAAAGAAATTGAAATTTTTACGCAAAAAAATGAATGTTCAACAAAAGATAATTTTTTATCTTTAAAAAAAATTCAAGAATTAATTTTTTTATGAAGAATTTGAATGATTAATAAAATTAATTATTATTATGACTCTTATTATTATTATTTTATTTTTTATCAATTTTTTATCTTGAAAAAATTCAAGAATTAATTTTTTTTCAAAAATTTGAACAATTAATCAAATTAATTCTTTATTAAAAATTAATTATTATTATTATTGCTATTATTATTTTATTTTGTATCAATTTTTTATTTTAAAGAAATGCAAAATAAATTTGTAGGAATTTTTCGGTGAATAGATTGAACTAATGAAAGGAAACACACAAAAAATCGATATCTTCGAATGCTTCTTTTGTTAAATGAATATTGGGGAAATAAAAGATAACGAATTCAAGGCTTTTCTTCTACTATTAAGGTCAAATGAACAGAGGCTAAAGTTTATTCAGCCGTGCTATTTTTTGCTATTCAATATAATCATTGCCAGTGGCACTGCTGTCGGCCAATCGAATCTGAATATTGCTCTGAATGTGAAATTTCACGTTGAGTCGAGTTTCGACAGTTTGAAAATTGTATCGCGATTTCCTCGTGAAGCCGAGCGCAAAAACAATTCCAATTCGAGAACACCGACGCGTTTCAAAAAGCAATTTTAGTTGTCTCAACAATATTTGTCGATAAGGTAAAAAAAAACTGTTGACGGTATAAAAAAAAGTTGCTGAACAATTATCGGGTCCCAGATTTTTTGCAAACTTTCTTATCTAAGAAAGAAACAAATTAGTTTTCAAAACCAGACTTTTTACCTTTTACGTGGAGCCTTCCATAAATTATATTAAAATGAAAAGAAAAAAATTAAAACGTATAGAAATGCTTTGTGATCTAATGGAAAAATATCCTGAGACAACTAGAATTTTCAAGAAAGATTGATGAATTTTCAAAAAAAAGATAACTATTCTATCCAAAAAAATGAGCAAGTAATTAAATTTTCAAACCAAAAATATTTATTTTCTACCAATAAGACGAATTTTTAGCAAAAGAGTTTAATGTTCAACCATGAAAGATTTTCCAGTCAAAAAAAAAGCCAACCAAATTGTTCAATTTTCAAGCCAAAAAAAAAAAAAATTTCTGCAGAGCAATCAAATTTACAAGCCGATAATATGAATTTTTAACAAAAAAGTTTAATTTTCAAAATAAATGAATAATTTTCAACAAAGCATTTTTTACCCTAAAAATATTAATTTTTAACAAAAAAGTTAATTTTTAACCAACTATTTCACTTTTTAAGGCAAACAGAAATTTTTTGCGAAACAGTTGAATTTTCAAACCAAAATATGTATTATCAACAAAATGGTTGATTTCCAACAAAGATTGATGAATTTTCAAAAAAAAAAAGATAACTATTCTAAAAAAAAAAATTAATTTTCAATCCAATAGGACGAATTTTCTGTGGAAAAAACGCATTTTTAACCCCAAAAAATTGAATTTTCGAGAATTTTTGACCAAAAGAAATGACGTTTCAGCATAATAGTTAAATTTTCAACCAAAGAGATAAATTTTCAACTAAAATGATGAATCATCAACCAAAACAAAATAAATTTTTAACAAATGAGTTCAATTTTCAAGCAAGAAATTAAATCTTCAAACCAAAAATATGTATTTTTTACCAAAAAGACGAATTTTCAACAAAAGAGTTTCATTTTCAAACACGAAAGATTTTCCAGTCAAAATAGAAAAAAAGACAACCAAATTATTCAATTTTCAAGCCATAAAGACAAATTTTCTACAAAACAGTAGAGTTTTCATTTTAAAAACCGAATTTTCCCCACAAAAAACATTAATTTTCAACAGAAAAGTAGAATTTTCTAACCAAAATAGTTGAATTTTTAACCCAAAAAATGAATTTCCTACAAAACAATTAAATTTTCAACCCGACAAAATGAATTTTAAACAAAAATATTTATTTTCAATCAAACAGTAAAATTTTCAACCTAAATAATTTGACGTTTAACACACAAAACAAAACGAATTTTCTATTTACAAAATTAAATTTTTAACCTGTGCATATTAATTTTTAGCGAAAAAAATTTCATTATCACCAAAATAGTTTAATTTTCAAAATAAATGAATAATTTTCAACAAAAAATTTTTTAACCTGAAAATATTAATTTTTAACAAAAAAGTTAATTTTTAACCAACTATTTCAATTTTTAAACCAAACAGAAATTTTTTTACGAACCAGTTGAATTTTCATGCCATAAATATAAATTTTCAACAAAAAAGTTAATTTTCAACCAAAAGGTAGAATTTTTTAACCAAAATATGTAGTTGAATTGTTAACCCAAAAGAATAAATTTTCTGCAAAACCAATAAATTTTCAACCCGAAAATATGAATTCTCAACAAAAATTTTTATTTTTTATCAGACAGTAGAATTTTCCACCTAAATAATTTAATGTTCAACACAAAATAAAACGAATTTTCCATTTAAAAAATTACATTTACAACCTGAAAACCTTAACTTTTAACAAAAAAATTCATTTTTAACACAACAGTTTAATTTTTAACCAAAAAAGATCAGTTTCCAACAAAGCAACTAAATTTTCAGACTAAGAATATAAATTTTCAACACAAAAGCTAATTTTCAACCGAATAGTTCAAGTTTTAGGCCAAAAAGACAAATTTTCTACAAAACATTTGAATGCTCAAACCAAAAATATGCATTTTCAAAGAAAAGGTTCTTTTTTAACCAAATAGTTAAATTTTCAATACGAAAATATCAACTTTCAAGCCAAAAAGACAGATTTGCTACAAAACAGTTGAATTTCCATCCCATAAATACGAATTTTTAACTAAAAAATTACTTTTCAAGCAAAAAGTAAAATTTTTCAATCGAAATAGTTGAATATTTAGACGAAAAACATTAATTTTCTACAAAACAATTAAATCTAGAACCCGACAATATAAATTATCAACAAAGATGTTTATTTTTAATCAAAAAGTAGAATTTGAACCTAAATAATTTATTGTTCAACCCCAATAAATCAAATTTTCTATTAAAAAATTCAAATTCTCAATAAAAAATGTTATTTTCAACCAGAAACGACGAATTTTCAACAAATTATTTAAATTTTTAACACAAAAATATAAATTTTTCACAAAAAAGTTCATTGTTAATCAAATAGTTCCATCTTCAAACCAAAAAGACAAATTTTCTACAAAATAATCGAATTTTTAAACCAAAAATATATATTTTCAACAAAAAAGTTGATTTTCAACCATAAAGTAGATTTTTTAAACCAAAATAGTTGAATATTTAACCTGAAAAAATAATTTTTTTCCAAAACAATCAAATTTTTAATCCAACAATATGAGTTTTCAACGAAAATGTGAAGCAAAAAAGTGTTTAATCAAAGAAAATAAATTTTCCATAACAAATTTACATTGTCAACGAAAATTTTCATTTTCAACAAAATAGTTTTATTTTTCCCCAAAAAGACAAGCTTTTAACGTTAAATTGAATTTTCATATGATTTTTCAACAATAAATTAATTGTCAACCAGCAAAGGTGACTTTAAAACAACAAAGTTAAATTTTCAATAAAATAATTCAATTTTCAACCAAGTGGTAGAGTTTTTAAGCAAAATAGATGAATTATAAACCAAAAATATAATCGTAAACTTTTCAACCGAGGAGAATAAACTTTTAACCAAAAATATTGTGATTTTTTATGCAGTTCTCATTTAAAGTAGTTGTCGTGCCAAAAATCAGGTTTCTAAAAAAAGTTTTCTATAATTTTAAGAATTGAAATGATATTATCTATCATGTCTTATGAAACAAAGAACCTTACTTTTTATAAAGAAAGTTCAAAACTTACAAAAAAACTGATTTTAACAATGTTTTTTTTAGTTTATTTTTTCTTCTTATTTTCGCTTCTTACGGAAGTTTCTTGCAAAAAGGGGAAAAAAGAGAAATTCTTTTAAAAAATTAAAAAAGAGAGGAAAGAGTATGTCTTCGTTATATTCCAATTGAAAAATGAGCGAAAAAACATAATAAATCTGTTTTTTGTTAAATAATTTATGGGGCCATGCCACGCTGAAAAAACCAGTTCTCGTCAGATCACTGAAGTTAAGCAGCGTTGGGCGCGGTTAGTACTTGGATGGGTGACCATTCGAAAATACTGTATGCTGTTGGCATATTATGGGTGTGGTGAGCCCAAACTTGTATTTATTTATAACTACAAGAAAACTATCCACCTAGAAACACTACCCGAATCGGGTAGTGTCACGCCTACCCTGAAAGGGAAATGGCTTAATGGTATACATTTATGCATGTTTTCAGAATTTTCAAAACTCGAGAAATAATTGTTGACCCTTGGTTCACAAAAAAAAATTCTATCCCATTAAAAGTGCACTGCAAAATATTTCTATTCTTCAAAATACATAAATTAAAATACCTATATAAAATACAATATATCATAAAATCTGTTTGAATCCAAGCTAATAGATTCAATAATTCGATAATATTGAATAACCAGCTAGGAGGCTGCCTCTATATCATCCTATTTTAAGTTTTCTTCTATCTTTAGTGTTTTTGAGACACAGCATTTTTTCTTATAATTGAGAAATTATCTCAAATGTATTTATCATGTTTTTTTCGCTTACTCCTCAATTTTTTAGGTGATGCCTATTTGATCGCCGTTTACCTGGTTGCTCTACACCCTATAATCTTTTTCACCTCAAGCAGCTTAGGGATCGCCAGACGCTGTCACCGACCCTTACCAGCAGGGGTTTCTTTGTACTAATAAATAACGAAATAAGAAACATAACATTTTCCAGTTTTGTAATTAGTGACTTAGAAATAAAAAATGTTATGTTTCTTATTTTATCCCTTATTAGTACAAAGGACCCGCCTGCTGACAAGGGTCGGTGGCAGCGTCTGGCGATCCCTAAGCTGCATGAAGGGAAAAAGGTTATAGAGCAATCAGGTAGACGGCGATGAAATAGGCATCACCTCAAAAATTAAGGAGTAAGCGAAAAAAACATGATGAATCGATTTGAGATCATTTTAAAATTATCAGAAAAAATGCTGTATATCAAAAACACTGAAGATAGAAGAAAGCTTGAAATAGGATCATATAGAGGAATCCGTCTAGCTGGTTATTCAATAATATCGAATTATTGAATCTATTAGAGTATAGCATTCCTGAAAATAAAACAAGAATTCAACGATCAAATTTGGACAAACACCACAAAATGCTCCTATTGCAATTCCTAAAAACAAAAAAATTGGTTTCTTTGCAGAAAAATAAAAAAGAGGAAAGAAAAATGAGAAGGCAACCAACCAAATCCCTTTCCTTCTCTTTTATATTTCTTTCGTCTTTTTTATTTTTATTATTATCAAATCACAATGTGAAAGCATGCACAATATTTACCAACGTTTCGGTGCTCACACAGCACCCTTATCAAGGCAACAAAAATTAGAGCAGGTAGGAACAGCGAAAAAATAACGACGCTATCGCCTCGATACCTGACAACTAAATGTGGGTCAAAAGGAAAATCCGTTATAAACAGAAAAGAAATAAGAGAAAGTCAAGACCCATGAAAACTTATTGCTAAATGTAATTAATCATACTAGAATAACTTTTGTTTAATTTATCCAAATCTGTTTTTAAATTAATAGACAACTTATTTTGTTTTTTAATATAAAGCATTTCCATGAATTCTCTCTTTCTCTTATTACTTTCACTGTGTAAAATTTCAACATTATCCCAGTCAAACTCATGGTCAACATCAACAAACCCTCTCGTCAGTCCACATAAGTCATCTTACAGATATTGCAAGTGACCTTGTAAACAAAACCACCTTTTTCAAATTTATCTAAAGGATCTTTACCAAAAGTTATTATCGAATCCATTTTAAATGGTATACGGAAAATAATATGAATATTGAATTTTGTCAACATAAATTCAATAGTTTTCGAAATTTGACAAAAAAAAGGAAGAACAAAAGTATTGAAAGAACTATATTCTCTCAATTATTTCTGATTATCTGTAGATAAAATGTTACTTTGTTTGTTTTTGATTTGTTGAATTCTAATTGTGATATGTTGCTCAATCAACTTTTGTGGGTAATGATTAAGAAAAAGGATATTCCAAACAATATTCAAATTCTCTTTGTGAAATGAAATGTGGGACAAACCTAGAGCTCTGTCAACTAAGTTTTTGATTACTGCAATTTTGTTTTGAAAAGGATGAGCCGAAAAGAAATTTAAAATTCTACCTGAATATGTACTTTTCCTATACCAATTGGTGATAATATTACCATGCTGACTCTTAATTACTTCTACGTAAAAAAAACTGATTTTATTATTGTTCTCTATTTCATGGGTAAATTGAAGTTTTGAATGAAAACTATCGAAAGCATTAAAAACTGCCTGTAACTTTGCTAGAGGAACACATAATAAGGTGTCATCAACATACCGAAAGTAAAAGGGCAAAAAAAATCTAGCTTCTTGAAAGGAAAGACCTCCAAATCTTCCATAACTATTTCTGCTAAAATCGGAGAAATGACTGAACCTATGGGAGTACCGAATTTTTGCCTATAAAAAGATCCATTGAATTTAAAATAAGTTGAGTTCATAATGAAAACTATCCCTTTAATAAAATCTTTTTGACTTAATCGAGCACATGTTTTTATATTACCCCATCTATTTAAAATTGCCTGTTTAACGAATTCAAGGGGCATATTTGGAAACATTGCAACAACATCCAAAGAAATCATTACATGGTCATCAGGAACAGTTTTTTGAATAATAATTTTTTGGAATTTCCAGCTATTTTTAATATTGTATTTGGAAGTTACAATTGAGTCTTTAAGTATGAAATTAAAGTTTTGTTCTAAAAATTTAGTGGGAGTGTTAATAGTTGAAATAACTATTCTCAAAGGATAGCCATCTTTATGAATCTTTCTCAAACCATAACATCTTGCAAGAACTGTGTTTTCGGTATTTATATCAGTCCATCTTATATCCTTCCCCAAAAGGCCTTTCTTTCTCCAATTGTCTAGAATCTTGAAAGTGTCTCTTCTCAATTGTTTCAACAAATTTTCATTCAATAATTCAAAGTTATCACGATTGGAAAGTAAATCCTCCATATCCCTTATATAATCTGATTTCTTCAAACAAACTCTAATATTGCCTTTGTCAGCATTCATGCAAATTATATCAGGGTTGGTTTTGAGGAAATCTTTTGTTATCCTGAAACCTTCGGAAATTTTACGATCAATACTACTAATGTGCAAACAATTTTTATCAACAAAGCTCTTTGACAAGTTTAAAACCTTGTTTCGGAAATCCTGTTGATCTAATATTGGAATTTTGTGTATACTTGATTCAACATCTTTGACTATTTCCATCATTTGTTTCGATTTACTTTTTATGACATGGTTACTAAAACCTTTACCTAATCTGAGAATATCTGTAACTGAATCAGGAATTTGAATATTGCCAAATTTACAAACCAAGGATCCTTATCTTCTTCTTCAAAAATCATGTGTAAATTTAAATTTTGCTCTTGAATATTAGTTTGTTGATCAATCAAAATAGAAAGTTTGTTCTCATGTTTTTTATCATCGTTTAAAAATCATCTACTAAAGAAAATCTGATGTTTTAAAAGATCAATGATTTTATCTTGCGGAAAACAGACTTCTAATTCACTTTTGATTCTGGAAATTTTTACTTTTAAAAAATTAACATGATTTGAAACATCCTTGATCAGTAAATTCAGCATTGAGAGTTCGAAATTCTTTAAATTATGTTCAAATTGTCTATTGCAAAAATTACTGGGAAAGCAAAATCTCGAAATTTGTTATCCAAGAAAAATATTTTTCTAGGTTAAACATAATTTCTTCGACATTCAATCAAAAACCTTTTCTGAAGGATACTGCCTCTTAATTTTTCGTTGATATCACACCATAATTTAACCTTTCTGAAGGCTTCAGGACCATATGTAACTTCGATCTGATTGAGAAACATCATTTCAAAAAAATATTATGCATGCTTTCATATTGTCATTTGATAATAATAAAAATAAAAAATAAATAAAAAAGAGAAGGAAGGGGATTTGGTTGGCTGACTTCTCATTTTTCTTTCCCCATTTTTATTTTTGTGCAAAGAAACAAATTTTTTTGTTTTTAGGAATTGTTTGTCCAAATTTGATCGTTGAATTCTTGTTTTATTTTCAGGAATTCTATACATTAACTTGATTATTGGACGTTAAATGGGATTATGAATTTGATTTTAATCTAATTTAAAATTCTTAAATTTGAATCTATTAGCTTGGATTTAAACAGATATTTCAATCTATATATTTTCAAAATTGAAATCTTTTTCAGTGCACCTTTAATGGGATAGAATTTTTTTTTGTGCACCAAGGGTCAACAATTATTCCTCAAGTTCTGAAAATGATGGAAACATGCATAAATTATTTAACAAAAAAACAGATTTATCATGTTTTTTCACTTATTTTCAATTGGAATATAACGAAGACATCATACTCTTTCTCCTCTTTTTTCTTTTTTTAAAGAATTTCTCTTTTTTCCCCTTTTTTCAAGAAACTTCCGTAAAAAGCGACAATAAAAAAAAAATCAACTACAAAAAACATTGTTAAAATAAGTTTTTTTTGTAAGTTTTAAACTTTCTTTATAAAAAATGAGGTTTTTTATTTCATAAGACATGATAGATAATATCATTTCAATTCCTACAATCATAGAAAACTTTTTGTCGGAAACCTGATTTTTGGCACGACAACTCCCTTAAATGAGAACTGCATTAATAGAACTCAATAAAAAATCACAATATTTTTGGTCAAAAGTTTATTTTCTTCGGTTGAAAAGTTTACGATTATATTTTTGGTTCAGAATTCATCTATTTTGCTTAAAAACTCTACTATTTGGTTGAAAATTGAATTATTTTCTTGAAAATTTAACTTTGTTTTCTTAAAGTCACCTTTGTAAAAAATTAATTTATTGCTGAAAATTCATATTTTCGGGTTGAAAATTCAATTTCACGTTAAAAGCTTGTCTTCTTTGGTTAAAAATTTTACTAGTTTTTTTAAATGAAATTTTTCGTTAACAATTAAAATTTTCTATGGAAACTTTCTTTTCCTTGATTAAATACTTGTTTGCTTTACATTTTTGTTGAAAACTCATATTGCTGGATTACAAATTTGATTTTTTTGTAAAAAAATTATTTTTTCAGGTTGAATATTAAACGACTTTGGTTTAAGAATTCTCCTTTTTGGTTGAAAATGAACTTTTTGTTGAAAATTCGTATTTATGTGATAAAAATTCAATTTTTTTGTAGCAAATTTGTCTTTTTGGCTTGAAAATTCATACTTTTGTGTTGAAAATTTAACTATTTGGTCAAAAATTACCTTTTTTGTTGAAAATACATATTTTTGGTTTAAAAATTCGACTATTTTGCAGAAAATTTGTCGTTTTGTTTTAAAAATTAAACTATTTGTTTAAAAATTACCTTTTTTGTAACAAATTCATATTTTTTGGTTAAAAATTTAATTGTTTTGCAGAAAATTCATTCAAATATTCAACTATTTCGATTAAAAAATTCTACTTTTTGCTTGAAAAGTAACTTTTTAGTTAGAAATTCATATTTTTGGTTTAAAAATTCAACTGTTTTGTAGAAAATTTGTCTTTTTGTCTTAAAAATTCAACTATTCGGTTGAAAATTAACCTGTTCTGTTAAAAATGAAATTTTTTTTTATTCAGGTTGTACATTTAATTTTTTTATTAGAAAATTCGTTTTATTTCGTGTTAAACATTGAATTATTTAGGTGGAAAATATTACTTTATTATATTATTGAGAATATTATTGAAATATTATTTTAAATGTACCATTTTGTTGATAATACATAATTTTGGTTTGAAAATTTAACTGTTTCGTGAAAAACTTTCTGTTTGGCTTGAAAATTGAAATAGTTGGTTAAAAATTAACTTTTTTGTTAAAAATTCATATTTTTAGGTTCAAAGTTTGAATGCTTTGTTGAAAATTATTTATTTATTTTGAAAATTAAACTATTTTGTTAAAAATAAAATTTTTTTCATTAAAAATGAATATTTTCAGGTTAAAAATGTTATTTTTTAAATAGAAAATTCGTTTTTTTTTGGGTTAAACATCAAATTATTCAGGTTGAAAATTTTACTGTTTGATTGAAAATAAATTTTTTTTTTTTTGAGAATTCATATTGTCGGGTTGAAAATTTAATTTTTTTTTAGAAAATTCATTTTATGGGTGAAACATTCAACTTTTTTGGATAAAAAAATCTACCTTTTGGTTGAAAATTAACCTTTTTTGGGGGGAAAATTCGTTTTTTAAGATGAAATTTCTACTGTTTTGTAGAAAATTTGTCTTTTTGGCTTGAAAATCCATATTTTCAGGTTGATTATATCATTGGATTGCAGAAGATTCATTTTTCCGGGTTTAAAATTCTACTATTTTCAGTAAAAATTCGACTATTTGATTGAAAATTAATTTCTTTGTTAAAAATTCGTATTATCGGCTTGTAAATTTGATTGCTCTGCAGAAAATTAATTTTTTGTGGCTTTAAAATTGAATAATTTGGTTGACTTTTTTTTCTTTTCAGACTGGAAAATCTTTCGGGGTTGAAAATTAAACTCTTTTGCTGAAAATGCCTCTCTTTGGTAGAAAATACATATTTTTGGTTTGAAAATTTAATTATTTGCTTGAAAATAGAACTCCTTTGTTAAAACATCATTTTGTTTTGGTTGAAGATTTAGCATTTTAGTTGAAAATTTATTCCTTTCTTTGAAAATTTACCTATTGTGCTGAAACGTTATCTCTTTTGGTCGAAAATTCAAATTTTGTTGTTGTTAAAAATGCATTTTTTTCCACAGAAAATTCGTCCTATTGGATTGAAAATTCATTTTTTTGAATATTTATCCTTTATTAGTACAAAGGACCCGCCTGCTGACAAGGGTCGGTGGCAGCGTCTGGCGATCCCTCAGCGGTGATCAAATGAGCACTGCCCAATTTTGAATACATGGATTTCCTATAGGGTTGATTTGTTGAAAATATTAACGAACAATATCTATTTACCCTTCCATCTAACAGATCGTAATATCCCCCCCCCCCCTCAAAAAGCTGTTACGAAATTCATGGATGGCCCCTAATGTGAAATTAATTTTACGCAGTTGTAAATCTTCCTTAAAATACAATCTGAAAATAATTTTTTCCGGAAATTGAATCTATAGAAAAGATTTTTCTGATTGTTGCTTTCAGATGTGAAGATGTGGATTCGTTAGTGGCCTACGTCTACGTAGATGGAAAGCCTGAAAAAATTGATGCCTTTTGCGGGGAAATGCAACCTCGTCCACTAATGAGCAACGGACCTCGGTTGCTTCTAGAATTTCGAGGAAAGGAATCTTCGAGGCATGTTAAGGGTTTCAAGGCTACATATTTCTTCACTGAAAGTGAGTTCGTGTTACAAATTCTTTCTCATTACTGTGTATTGCAAACATCATTACCCTTTGCCATTCTGAGGAAAACGAATCGAGCTTCAAATTTCAGAAAATTCAATCAGCAAAGATTTTAAATTATGTTGAAGATCATAATTTATGACTTTCCGGTGCAGAAATTTCAGAGTGGCCCTGGTCGGGGCCAGATCTGGCCCCAATCGGGTATCCCAGTCAGGGCCAGACTCGAAATGAAACGCTTAATCCGATCAGGGCCTGATTTAGGTATCCATAAGGAAGGCCCGATCTGGCCCTGAGCAGGCCACTTCTCATTTTTATTTATAAGAATATTATTAAAATATAATTTATTTAATAAAGTAGTAAACGATTAATTAAGAATATTAAACATTATATAAATATTTTGAAAATTATTCTGAGACTTGTTAGATTCATATAAAATTCGACTATTTGGTAGGAAATTTAAGAATTTGGTTTAAAAATCGTCTTTTTGGGTAGAAAGTTAACCTTGTTTGTTGAAAATTTAACTTATTTGTTGAAAATTCAACGATTTGGTAGAAAATTCATACTTTTTGTTAAAAAGTCGTCTTTCTGGGTAGAAAATTATTCTTGTATGTTGAAAGTTCAACTTTTTGGTTGATAATACAACTAGCTTGTTAAAAATTGATCTTTTTTATTGAAAATGATTTTTCTGTTAAAAATTTATTTATTTTTTTTATTTTAAAGTCACTGTTTTCTATAATATTAAAATTTTCAGATTGAAAAGTTTACTCTTTTGTTGAAAAATCAGCTTTCATTGTAGAAAAGTTAGGTTGTTTGGATGTAAATAAACTTTTTCGATCAAGAATCAACTGCTTTCTAAAAAATTTGTTTTTCTTCTTGAAAATTCTAATATTTGATTGAACTTTAATCTTTTTTGTTTGAAAATTCGACAATTTGATTCAAAAGTTTTTTGGCACGTGGAGCAAAGTATAAAAAGTGAGGTTATAATGCCAAAAAGTTGTCGACGCTTTCTCGAGGTTCACTGTCGAAAATCTTAGAGAGCTGGATAATTCTAGTTTGATATGAACACCTCACCCCGGTCTAAAAACTATGCGTAAATGATTAAGGAGGTGAATTGAGAATTATTTAAAGCGATTTATCCACATGACTTCACCGGTTTATCTGTTTACTGTTCGTCACTCTCACAAAGTTGTCTTCCTTTCGTCCGTTCGTTGCCAAATAATCGAACGGAAGACTAATCGAATACATTCGAGATTAGCGCGCCAAATTCAAATCTAAATAATTATAAACTCTAAACAGATTTAGAAACTACCTACAATAATTAATACTAACTTGATAATTGTATATTTATTAACTAATTTAATGCGTCCGTAAACATACATTTTTAGACATTTTGTTCAAATGAATTTAAGCTCTTTTTAGTTTTTTCTCGTTTCTTATATTCTTTGCATATGAGAAGTTAAATTTAACTAATTAACTTTATGTTACTCACTGGAATGAAAATTAGTTGAATATTCACTATTTAAGACAGGGAGTAATTTTAAATTCAATTAATTCTAATTTTCAAACTAACTATGAATTAACAGAGGGTAGCCCGATGTGGCCCCGACCAGGACCAAAACTGTAGTTGTGATCAGGGCCGCATTGGGCTAACCCGATCGGGGCCACGTCGGGAATCAGGATCAAATTGGGCAATTTCTCCACGGGTTATCAAACTTTTTTGATCAAAAAATAACATTTAAATCCATCTTGATACATTAGCGACACACATTATAGCCAAAAAATTTAGTTCTTGCATTTTGAAATAAATATTTTAATTAAAATATGCCGAGGGGTCGACCACTCCGATATTCCTGGTACTAAATTTAAATTATCTGCTTAAAAACTTTTTTCTCTATCTGAAAATTTAACTAATCTTTTTTGTTGTTTGTTGAAATGTTGTCTTTTTTGGTATAAAATTAACCTTTTTAGTTGAAATTCATGTATTTTATTTTATTTCTTTGGTTAAAAAATAGTTCTTTCTTATTAAAAATTAATTTTTTAAACTAAAAATTTAACTCAATTTCTTATAGAGATTCTTTTTCATACAAATTTAATCTTTTTGGTAGAAAATTCATTTTTTTAGTTGAAAATTCATTTTATTTGCTTAAAAACATATTTCTCTAACTAAAAATTGAAATATTCTATACTTTGTTACAAATTTATGTTTTTTAGTTGAAAATTCATCCATTTAGTTGAAAATTTATCTTTTTTTTATAGAAAATCAACCTCTTTGGTTGAAGATGCAACTATTGGGTTGAAAATTCCATTTAAAATAAAAAATTTTGATGAAAAATCCATGTATTTTCTTAAAAATTATTCTTTTTTGGTAGAAAATTAATCTTTTTGGTTGAAATTTTCATTTCTTTAGTTGAAAATTATTTTTTTTAATTGAAAATTAATTTTTGTAAATAAAAATTTTAAAATTAATTTTTTTAACTAAAAATTTAAATATATTCCATTTTTCGTCAAATTTTTTTTTATAACCATCACATCTTATTGGTTGAAAATTCATTTCTTTGGTTGAGAATTGAACTATTTTGTTGAAAATTCATTTTATTTGTTTTAATACTTATTTCTTTGATTAAAATTAAACTATTCTATTCTTTGTTTGAAATGTATGTTTTTCGTTGAAAGTTTGACTTTTTTTAATGGAAAATTAATCTTTTTGGTTGAAAATTGACCAAATTGGTGAAATGTTTTTTTCGTTGTTGTTTGAAAATGCATTATTTTAGTTGAAATTTTATTTCTTTTGTTGAGAATTGAACAAATTTTGTTGAAAAGATGTTTTTATTTTGTAAAAAATCATTTTTTCGATGAAAAATGTAGCTACTTAATTTTTGCTAGAAAATTGATCGTTTTAAGTTGAAAAATCACTTATTTTGTTAAAACATTTTCTCTTTAATGAGAAATTCAATTATTTAGGTAGAAAATTCATATTTTTGTTATAAATTCAACTTTGTTTTCAAACATTGGTCTTCATGACCTAAAAACTCAACATTTTGAAATGTTGAAAAATGGGGTTTGCGAGTTTTTGGCGCTCATTATGATTTTTTGCGGTTTTTTAAATGCAAATTGTTTCTAATACATAAAATACTATAAAATACTGATAATTAGATATTGACATAAATTGTTTTTTTTCAAAAAATTTCCACTTTTCGTTCAATATTCAATTGCAGATTTTTTTTTTTAATTAAACACTTTTTGTCCGATTTTCAATCAGAGTGATGTAAATAATTAATTTGAGTTAATAAAATCAATTGTTTGAAGAATTTATTATTATTTTTAACTTTTTACCACTTTTTACGTAGTGAAGTAATAAATAATGCATGTTAGCGAAAATAGTTGATCAAACAATTTATTATTGTTTATAATCATCTTATCTTAGATAAGTGCTAAAAATTTGTGGTTTTTTCTGAACTTTTAAACTTTTTGTCCACTTTTCACTTAGTGAGGTAATGATTAATGCAAGTTAACAAACATGCATATCACAAATTACGCAATTTGTAATTCAAGGTGAAAAATAGAATAATAATGCAAATATTTATTAAATAATAGCTTATTTTAAGAACATGAATTCCTAACAAAATACATACGTTTTTCATCAAATAGTTGAATTTTCAACCAGGAAAATTAATTTTTTACCAGCAAAGACGAATTTTCCACAAAATACATAAATTTGTAACCAAATAGTTGAATTTTCAACCATACAGATTTATTTTCTTTTGAAAAGACGAATTTTCCAAAAAATCCCATACATTTTCAAATAATTAGTTTGAACAATGAATGTGATGTTAGTCCAAATTTTATTTGAATAATTTTTTAGTTTATATTTGTGTCATTTCAAAATTTTTCAACTAAATAATTGCATTTTTATGTCAAATACATCAATTCTAAGCAGAAATGTAATGGTTAAATTTTCATTTAAGAGAATTATTTTTGAATGAAAAAAAACGAATTTTCTGCAATACAATTGAATTTTCAGATAAAAAAATTACTTTTTAATTTAAAAATACAAATTTCCAATTAAAATTATGAATCTTAAAGAAACAAAATAAACTTTTAAGAAAGTAGTTCAACCTTCAACCAAGGAGTTGACTTTTCAACCTGAAAAGATGAATTTTCAATGAAACATGTAATAGTTGATACTTCATAAAACAAGTTTTAATTTAAAATAAACAACAGTTGGATTTCACAAACCAAAAACGAATTTTCAAAAAAAATACCAAATTGTTGAATTTTCAAGCCAAAATGGTGAATTTTCTACAAAACAGTTGAATTATCAACAAAAAAATAAATTTTTAACCAATGAGTTGAGTTTTCAACAAAATAGTTAAATTTTCAGTTTAAAAAATGAATTTTTAACCAAAAAAATTGATTTTCTATCAAAAAGACGAATTTTCAACAAAATACATACATTTTTATCCAAAAAGTTGAATTTTCTACTGAATTGTTGAATTTTTAAGCCAAATACGAATTTTCTACAAAACAATTTAATTTTTAACAAAAAAGTTAATTTTCAATCGAAACAGATTAATTATTAACCAGACACTTGCATTTTTAACCAAAAAAGTTTAAATTTTTACAGGAAGAGATGAATTTTCAAACCAAAAAGATGAATGTTCAACAAAATAATTGAATTTTCAACCAAAACATATTTATAAGTCAAGGAAGAAAAAAAATTGCAATTGAATTGTTGAATTTGTAAGCCAAAAAGAACTGAAACTTTTTCCCGTTAGAATATTTTTTGCCAAACGTTTATTTTTAATAATAAAAACGAAATATTGAAATATCATATTTGTAGGACGCATTCGAAATACTCTAGCGATGCCTAGAAAATCCTCAGAAAGTTAACAATCGCTTATTATTTGATAATATTCAATTGCAAAATGAGGTCAATCGATAATTGTGTTTTTTTGGTTTCGCCAGTAAAAAGTATCTAGGTAACTTCGACTTTCAAACAACTTCCAGTGAGTGATTTGTTCAGCAATGTTAAAGGAAGTTTTTTGGAAAATCTCATATCTATTCGTTAAAAATTCACTGAGTTATTCAGATTTGGAAAAAGTACTCGACGTCTGCCCGCGCAGACTGAACTTCGAGAGCGCTGCCTGACAGAGCAGAACTCGCGACGCATTAGCCGACTGCGCGGGCAGACGTCGAGTACTTTTTCCAAATCTGACTATCTCAGTAAATTTTCAACGATTCAGTATGAGATTTTCCAACAAATTTCATTCAATATATTTTATATTATTTATATTATTAAACAATAAGCGATTGTGCATAAATTACGTAATGCATTTTTCCGACAGTTTTGTGGGGCTTGGTGCTCTATGTAACGCTTTTTCCGACTTTTCCCTGTAGTTTTTCACCATTATGTAACACTAAGCTAGACCCCCCCTCCCCCAAAAAGTGTTATGTAATTTATGCACGACCCCTAAGGGAGACACTTTTTTTCAATATTTTGTTTTTATTATTGAAAATAAACGTTTGGTAAAAACAATTCTAAGAAGAAAAAGTTTCACTTCCTTATTATCTAGAATTCTACGTTTTCAAAAAATTGATTCTGCGATTTTGAAAATTTTCTTTCTTTGAGACGATCGGACAATCCTTTTACATGTTTTCGAGTGTCGGGCTGGTTATTGCACCCGGCGGGTCAGTTAAAAAAAAGGTATCTGTTTATTTCACTCTAGAATGTTTTTGTACAAATAGGCGTATTGATTATGATATATATTTTTTTAAACAATAAATGCTTTAAATTTTCTTTAATGCTCTATAAATGCTCTGTTCGAACTTAAATGCTGAGCATATTCTCAAGAGCATTTGCTCAACATAAATTCTTGGGGATTTAAAAAAGGATTTTTTTCCAAAATCAATTTAACACAAGTCATTCTCTCTGCTTTGTGTTTCCACATGTCGCATTTGTATTTCGATTCTATAGCGAAAGAGACATGTGTGTCCCGATTAAAAACTTAATATTGCTGGCATCGTTGTCTCTCGTCGTTCATGTATTCAATTGGTGTTTTGACCTCGTTTTAATTTCGACTAGTGACAATGTTTGCGCAGACATGTTGACTTTTTCCGCTTTGTGACGGTTATCCTCGTCTTTGAAGTGGTCTCAATTAGGAATCGCGAAAACCGAAATAGAATAACACCAATACATGCACCCTGCTTTATAAAATAAATAGTTGCACTCTAGCGGAAATTGTGGTACATTTTTTTTCCACTGAAGTGGCCAGAGGAGTGCAAAACAGAACACCGCTTTACTCGAAATGATTGATTGATATCAAATCGCTGATTGTAAAACCAATTCACCTTTTTGCATCGAGTAGACTTGACTCTGGTTTCGTGGAAAAAAAGAATTAAATTTCGTGGTATCACACCGCTTTTTAAAACATGGACTCGTGATTCAATTTCCGTGATCAAATGGTAGATTAATTTAAAGGCAAAAGTATTTTTAAATTTTTATGCAATGGGAAAACTGGGTCAGGTTAATGCCAGACGGCGGGTTTTAAATTGGTTTCTAGTTTCTACATTTGGATATCTACAATGGGATCTGATGAACTCAATTTATAAATTATGAATTGAAAAAAGATGCGATGACGTAAGAGTAACAGTAAGGATTTTTACGAAAATAAGAGAAAAAATTATTTTTAATCAAATTAATGAATAGGTAACATATTGAATTCAATATTAAACGCTCGAGATTTCAGGTTGAAATATATTCCATTTTCAACTAAGAAAGATAATTTTTCAAACAAATAGTTGAAGTAACAAAAAAAATGTAGACCAAACACATGTGTTTTGCAATCAAATTGTTAAACTTTCAGGCAAATTATATACAAATTTTGAACAAAGTAGCTGAATTTTCAACCTAAAAAAATAAAATGTTTACCAAATGGTCGATTTTTCAAACAAAAAAGAATTAACTTCAACCACAAAAACTTTAATTTTTGAACAAATAATCGAATCCTCAAGCTAAAGAGACGAATTTTTGAGAAGACAGTTGAATTCTCAAACCATAACTTTTCTGCCAAAAAAAGATGAATTTTCAACAAAACAATTGAATTTTTTTATAACAAAGGTGACTTTTTTAAAACAAAATAGTTTAATTTTGAACAAATGGAATTATATTATTATCGAAATATTTGAAATTGTAACCACATATGTCGCTGAATTTTTGACCTAAAAAAATGAATTTTCAACCAATTAGTGGAATTTTCAAAAAAAAATTATCAACCAAACAGTTGCATTTACAACCATATAGTTAAACTTACAAACAAAAGGGACGAATTTTCAACCAAATAGTTCAATTTTCAAGCTGAAAACTTTTTACAAAATATTTGAATTTTTCACAAAAGTATCAAATTTGGAACAAAATAGTTGAATTTAAAAAAAAATTATTTATCAACCAAACAGTTGCATTTACAACCATATAGTTAAACTTTCGAACATAAAGTTCCCAACCTACGAAGATTAATTGTCAATCAAAAAATCACATTTTTAAACAAAAACGATTAAACTACAACCAAAAACAGTTGCATTTTCAACCAAATATTTCAATTTTCAAGCCAAAAAGGCGAATTTTGTAGACAGTTGAGTTCTCAATACAAAAGGACCAATTTTCTGTAAAAAAAAAATTTTAACAAAACAGTTAAATTTTTAGAAAAGGATTAAATTTCTAATAAAAGAGTTGAATTTTGTAACAAACTAATTCACTTTTGAACAAAATAGTTGCATTTTCAACTGAAATAATGAATTTTCAATCAAAAAGATTAACTCTCAATGAAAAGTATAATAGTTGATATTTCAACAGAAAAATATTTAAATTTTAAATGGAAAACAGTCGTATTCAACCAAAGATATGAATTTTCAACAAAAAATGTGAAAGAATTTCTTCCAAAAGGATGAATTTTCAAGCCAAATGGGCAAATTGAAAAAAATCAATTAAGTTTTAACCAAAGTAGTGTAATTTTTAAATTTACAACAATAAAAAAAATCAATCAAACAATAAATTTCTAACCAAATTTTAACAAAAATGAGGAACGAATTCGCAACCAGTTTAATTCCACGAAAAATAAAAAGCTACAAACTTGAATGATTTAGAAAGCAGTTGACTTTTGAACTGCAAAAGAAGAATTTTCAACGAGAAACTTAATTTTCAATATGTAAAGATGAATTTTCAATCAAATAGTTGAATTTTCGACCAAAAAAGGTGTATACAAAATATTGGAATTTTCAGCAAAACAGTGCATTTGTAACTAAAAAAAATAACTTTTCTACCATGAAAGATGATTCTTCAATCCAAAAGGACGAATTTTTAATTAAACAGTTGAATTTCTAACCAAAAAGGATGAACTTAAATAAAGATGTTTTTAATGTGAACTTATAAACAGTTAAATTCAATTTGAAAAGACGAATTTTTAACAACATTGTTAAATCCTCAACCAAAACAGATTAATTCTCGACTAAATAGTTGCATTTTTTACCAAAATGGATTACCCTTCAACCCATAAGATAACTAAATTTTTTTCAAGGAATCTGTATTATCATTGGAGATGATTAGAAATTTTTAACGTCTTTTTCAGACTAGATGTAGCGAATTTTTTGTGATTTGTACCATCTAGCATAATATTGCGTGTATTTTTGAAAAAGGTTTCTTCTCTTGATCTCTCTAGTAGCTTAATGGGAAAGCACCTGATCAGAAATCAGAAGTTCTGTGGTTCGATTCCCAGCGAAGTGAATAAACTGTACACAGAAAAAACTGGGGTTTCCATTAGAACCCATTTTTGGTTCCAAAGGAGCTGCAACAAAAATGAACCCCACTTGCTGAAAAGGAACCCAAAACGATAAATGAGCTCTAAATGATACCTCAGTTGGGGTTCTAAAGGATCCCAATTGTAAATGAGCCTATTTCTAAAGAACCTATTTTTCGCTTTGCCCACTTCGACATTTTGTTTAATTAATAATACAATTTTTACCCGAAAGCACACATGTAATCAAACTCTGATGGACATAACTTCATGAAGACAATGAAGGTACAAAATATTACTGTAATTAAAATAGATATAATGACTTGATAGATGTAATTTGCAGGTTATATAACAAGCTTGTAAACATAAAGGCTTATTCATATGCAAGAAACTTTTCGACATGTCACTTTTTAAAAGTACAAATATATATTATTAGAAGTGCTGTAGGGTCGTTGCAAAAACAAAATTTCCTTTGTTTTATAATTTTAAAATAAAATATAAAAATAGATAACCAATTTGACTGTAGAGAAACGAATTTTTTAAAGTCTTAATGCGCATGCGTCGCACCAGCAGCCTCACTGCATGTTGATCGCGCGCTTATTTGAAATGATAAAATATGCAAATCAATTTTTTACAACATAATTATTATAATATTATTATTATAAATATTGTTTGATAATTTTAAAGTACAACAAATATCATGCATTATACAGAATTGACATTTGTGAAGAAAAGTCTTCCTTCTTTTGAATTTAAAATCAATAATTCATTTGTAAAGAGTAAAATCAAAGAATTAATTTACCTTTTACTCTCAAAGTCTATTTTCTGATCTGAAAATTAATTTCTTTGACTCTAAACTAATGATTTATCATAAAAAATTAATTTACACATTTGATAATTTCAAAAAAAAACATATACAGCGAAAAACACGATAATTGACAGAAATGGACTCGTAGATTGAACTATTTAAAAACTGTTACAGATTGAACTATTTTTAAATTTAAACATTAAAAATTGTGATATTTACAGGTGCAATAGTTCAAAATTGTATTAAATACATGTAGGAATCATCACAACAACTGGTTTTCCTTCCCCAAGCACATACATTTTCAGGGTAGCGATTCGGCGGACAATTTCAAATTCCCGGTTATTTGCCGGTTTTTCCCGGTCAAGTTTTTCAATTTTTCCGGTCAACTAAAAGTAACATATTCATATTTGCCGTAAAACGCAAACATTTATTTTAATTCATGACGTTCATTCTGAACAGCCTTTAACACAACAGAACAAAACATTGCAAAATAAATGAATTTTCAAAAAATACTTGAATTTTCCACTAAAAATATCAATTTTTCACAAAAAAATGAAATAGTTAAACTTTTCAACCAAAGTGATGAATTTTCAAATAAAATTATGAATCTTCAACTGAATAGTTAAATTTTAAACAAAATAAAAAATAAATTTTCATCTAAAATTATGAATATTTAACTGGAACCCTTGAATTTTCGACCAAAAAGATGAATTTTTAATACAGAAGATTAATTTTCAACTAAAAAGAATTATTTTGTAAAAAAATTACAATTTTTCAACAAAATACATTAATTTTTAACAAAATAGTCGAATTTTTTATTAAAGGAGACAAATTTTCAACCAAATAGTTGAATTTTGAACTAAAACAAGAATCATTTTCAACCAAAAATGGAATAGTAACATTTTTAGTGAAAAAAAAAATTAATTTTAAACCAAACATAAGAGTTTTCAATTAAAACAATGAATATTCAACTGAAATAGTTGAATTTTCAGACCAAAAAATTAATTTGTACTAAAAATGATAGATTTTCAACCAAAACTCAAATAATTATATTTCAAGTTAAAGAAATTAATGTTTAACCAAACAAACGAAATGATGAATTTTCAAATAAAATTCTAAATATTTAACTGAAATAGTTGAATTTTAAACCAGACAGATGAATTTTTTTACTGCAATGATGAATCTTTAACTAGAATAATTGAATTTTGGACCAAGAAGATGAATTTCTACCAAAAGAAGAATTTCCAACTAAAAAAGATAATTTTTCTACCAAAAATTGAATAAATAAATTCATAGGCAAAAAAAAGAAAGTTAAAAAAAAAAGATGAATTTTCAACTAAAATTATGGAATATTCAAGTGGAATAATAGTTACATGTTCATTAAAAAAAATAATTACCTAAAATATTTTAAGTAATTTATTTAATAAATTACATTTTTTTATACAAAATAATAGACAATGAAATGAATAATTGGATGAAAAAACTTCCCTTCATTGGCGACTTTGTTGATGACAGCTCTCTCAGTTTGCGGAAATTGTTACAAAACATTTATTTAATTTTTTTTCATGAACATATTGCTTAAAATGTGTTGCCTCGAGAAAAAAGTAAATAAACGTTTTCGAATAATTCCCGCGATACGAAAGTGCTGCCATCAAATTGCCACTTCATAACCTCAAAATCCTAGTACCGATTGGTCCTATTGGGAACGATTGAAACTTTGCAACACTGAATCTTTCCCAATCGTGCACACACGATTAAGAAACACGATTAGAAACAATTCAAATTTCTTTCTATCATTCTGAATTGTTTTAAATTAATTATTTCTAGAAGGGTAAACAGTTTGCTTTTTCCGAAAATTGTACGCATAATAAATAATAATATCGTCTGTGTTTGCTTTGCCGACATATTCTGTAAATCGCGAAATTACCAACCCGACTTTGCAAGCGGTTGGTTTGTGAATGCGCCTTTATGTTGTTCTTTTCAAGTGCGCTCTAAACGAACCCTTTTGGGTCTCTGCAGGTATCTATTAGAGCTCAAGTTCGGAAGGATACCAACTTTTATTTGAGCCGCAACATTAGTGAACCCCCAGTTTTTTCTGTGTACAATTAGAAAATCTGAAACATATTCACCTTTTTTATATTTGTATATTACTAATTCGCAATGCAATGTTTTCTGCGTGCTGCAACGCGCGTATAATAATGCTAGTCAATAATAATATTCAAATGAAATTTTTTTTTACTTTTCTCTTCATAAATAAAATTTTGATGCAATGCGCGTTGATAAGGTCCGAAACTTTTGGGTTTCTCATATCTTTTTGAAAAGTCTTCCGTAAGGAGCAAGTAATTGAAGCCAGAAGTCAACGAGCGCACTCTCTTGAGGTGTGTACACGTGGCGAATCCGTAAAATTGATAAAGTTTCGGAAGAACTTTTATAATACCTTGCTGTTGAAGAATGTTCAAGTATATATGACCTGACAATTTATGTTCCATGCAGCAGCGCGCCTTCAATAATTCGCATCGCCAGACAAAGACCGTTTATATATGAGTTATTTTATACACGTGCAAACTAGGGTGGTCCAAAAAAATTATTTTTCTGACTTTTTGAAGTCTCACCCCTTCATTTGGTGTCTTTTGATGTAAAAATTCTTTCTAATTTGTTGAGATATAAATAAAATGTTTAGAGGTAGGGCTAAAGCTCTACTTTTTACCCCCTAGGGAGTAAAACGTACTTTTTACTCCCTAGGGACTGAAAAGTGACGTCAGAGGTGAATAATGAAAATTATACATCTATATTATATATTTACGATTATTATCAGCCCACTCACCGTAAAAACTGTGAGGAAATTTTGGTTACAGATAATAGAATTTTGCGGTTTTTTATGGAAAGTTACCATACATCACTGATCAAATGACCGTAAATTACAGACAATTTCCGGAAATGCATAGAAATTTTTTAATTGAATTTCGGGTAATTTATCTTAAGTTGCCATAAATTACCTGTAAGATTACCGTGAATTACCGAAAATTTTCATAAATTTCCGCATGTATATGGAAATTGAAATAAATGAATTTTGGGTAATTTATGGTAAGTTAGCATATTTACGTGTAAAATTATCATAAATGACCGAAAATTTCCATAAATTTTCGGAAATTTATGGATATTTTTTAATTTTTATTTGGCAATGTTAGGGGTAACTTTAATTCAAAAATACAATTTCCAGGCTTCGCACTGCTCACATAATAGTTTTACATCATCGTTGTAAAGTTTTTACGATTCTATTAAAAATTTATATCTTTAAATTAATATCTTTTAGAATAAAAATGATATAAAGTTGATGAATTTCAAGATTACTGCTTCTTTTTTATCATATTCGGTAATTATTCAAACAGTTTTTATTTGTTTAAACAATTTATTTTCCTTGAAGTTGTAAAAAATTACCTATTTCTGGAATTGATGACACAATTAACGAATTTCAAGAATAATCTATTTTTTAAGGATATTTTAAAATTATTTAAACAATGTTTATTTATTTGAACAACTTTTTCCCCGGTGAAGCCTGCTGAAAAGTTATTATTTTCCGAAAATAATGACACAATTAACTGATGTTCAGAGTAATATTTTTCCTCAGAGATATTTAGCAATATTAAAAACAATTTTCATTTATTTAAACAAATATTAATTGTTAAAACAATTTTTGGCACATAAAATCGTAAAAAGTTATTCTTTTCTGTAATTAATAACACAATTAATGAATGTTAAGAGTACTATTTTTTTTGTTTAAGATATTTAGCAATTATTTAAACAATTGATAATTATTCAATTGCGCCTTTTCATAGACAAGGTCCTTTTCTTTTCAAAATTACTTCACTATTCTGTTTCATTTATATACTTTAGAAAAGATCTACATGCAAATTATTTTCAATTTATAGATTCCATTAATCTACGGGGGTGATTTTGAGAAAAAAGAATATACTTTACTTAGAGATATATTGAATTTTGAATTTTTTAATAAAAAATTAATTGAAAAAGCGAATTTTCAACAACAAAGGCTAATTTTAATCCAAAGAGGTGAATCTTAAAGAATATTAATTTTTCCAGCAAGAAAATTAATGTTTTAGAGAAAGCACGACTTTTCAACAAAATAAATAAAGTTTTAAAGAAATTGTTGAATTTTAAAGCCAAAAGCACGAATTATCTACAGAACGGTTCATGTTTCAATTTAAAGATATGATTTTTAAACAAAAAAGTTAATTTTTTACCAAAAAGGTGAATTTTTATAAAAATAGTTTAATATTCAACAAAAAAGTTAATTTTCAACCGAATAGTTAAACTTTCTACCAAAATTGTTTAATCCCTAATAAAACTACATTAATTTAGAATTAAATACTTGCATTTTTAACCAAAAAGGATTAATTTTCAACCGAAAAGATTAATTTTCGACCAAAAAAGACGAATTTAAAAAAAAAGTGAATTTTCAAGTAGAAAAGACCAATTTTCAATAAAAAATATAAATTAAAAAAAAATGGAATAGTTACATTCTTAGTTACCAAAATTACTTCTCAACCAAAAGAAAACAACCCAAATGATGAATTTAAGGCCGGTAGATTAATTTTTTTTTAAATAGAATACTTAAATTTTCAACCAAAGAGGTGAATACTAAAAAATATGAATTTTTAACAAACTAATTTAAATGTGAACCAAGTAGTTGAATTTTCAACTGAAAAAGATGAACTTTCAATCAAATAGTTAACATTTCAATAAAAAATATGAGTTTTTCAGTAAGGAGATTAATTTTCTATCGAAAAACACGAATTTTCATCAAAATACATAAATTTTTAACAAAATTGTTGAATTTAAAAGCCAAAAGGACGAATTATCTACAAAACGGTTGAATGTTTAACCCGAAAATATAATTTCTAAACAAAAAAGTTAATTTTCTATGGGAAAGTTTAATTTTTATAGAAATAGTTTAACTTTAAACCACATAGTTCAATTTGAACGAAAAATATGAATTTTCAACAACAAAAATTCATTTTCGAGCAAATAATTTAATTTTTTACCAAATTGTTGAGTTCTCAACCAAACCAGATTAATTTAAATGCAAACAGAAAACTCTCAACCAAAAATGATGATTTTTTAAACTAGAAGATTAATTTTCGACCAAAAAAGACGAATTTTCAACAAAATACATGAATTTTCAACTGGAAAACATCAATTTTCCAACAACAACAAAATATCAGTTTTCAATAAAAAATGGAATAGTTACATTGGTAGTGAAAAAAAAAAATTAAAACAAAAAAAAACGATTTTTCAACAAAATATTCACGAAGATGAATTTCCAACAAAAGAGTTCAACCCTAAAAATGATTTTTGATCCCCGAAGATTAGTTTTATAAATATGGAATAGTAAATTTACAAATGCAGTAATCAGGCATTTTTCGACTGAAAAATTCGTTTTTTTTTAGATCTCAATTTTCTTTAATTAGGAATTTCATGATAATTTTGGCAAAATTCATAATTTTTTGATTAATCTTATGATTTTTTTTAACAAATTAAAAAAAAATGCATTATTCGGGCATTTGTCGGCCGAAAAATTCGGTTTTTTCAATGCCAGTCTTTTCAGTTGGGAACTTCATGACAATTTTAGCAACATTCATAATAAGTTCATGAATTTTATGATGTTTTTAAACAAATTTAATAAACAAATGCATTAATCAGGCATTTGTCGACAGAAAAATTAGGTTTTTTTTTATGTCAATCTTTTTTAATTAGGAACTTCATGATAACTTCAGCAAAATTCGTAAGTTTGGGATCAATTTTATATATTTTAAAACAAATTTAATAAACAAATGCATCAACCAAAACAGATTAATTTTCCACAAAATATTTGCGATTTTCAAGCATAATAATAAAATTAATTTCAACTTTACTTTATTGAAAATTCCCTAACTTTGTCAGGTTTTCCCTGACGTTCCCTGACTTTCTGGAATTACCTGACCTGTAGCAACTCTGCATTGGTCCGCCGGATGCAATAACCAGCCCGACTCTAGAAAATGCGTAAAAGTATTGTCCGATCGTCTCAAAAAAAGAAAATTTTCAAAATCGAAAAATCAATCTTTTGAGAATGTAGAATTGAAGGAAATAAGGAAATGAAAATTTTTCCCGTTAGAATATTTTTTGCCGAACGTTTATTTTTAATAATAAAAACGAAATATTGAAAAAACTTTCTCCCTGATTTAATTAAGTCAAATATTATTGAAATGAGTTCATATTTGTAGGACGTTTTCAAAATACTCTAGCGATGCCTAGGAAATCATGAAAAAGTTAACAATCGCTTATTGTTTGATAATATTCAATTGCAAAATGAGGTCAATCAATAATTGTGTTTTCTTGGTTTCGCCGTAAAAAGTATCTAGGTAACTTCGACTTTCAAACAACTTCCAGTGAATGATTCGTTCAGCAATATTGAATAAAGTTTTTTGAAAATCTCATATCTATTTGTGAAAAATTTACTGAGATATTCAGATTTAGAAAAAGTACTCGGCGTCTGCCCGCGCAGACTGAACTTCGAGAACGCTGTCTGACAGAGCAGAACTCGCGACGCATTAGGCCATTAGCTGACTGCGCGGGCAGACGTCGAGTACTTTTTCCAAGTCTGACTATCTCAGTAAATTTTCAACGATTCGATATGAGATTTGTCAAAATACTGCATTCAACATTGCTGAACAAATCACTCACTGGAAGTTGTTTCAAAGTCGAAGTTACCGAAATACTTTTCACCAGCGAAACCAAAAAAACACAATTATCAATTGACCTCATTTTACATTTAAATATTATTAAACAATAAGCGATTTTTAACTTTTTAATGATTTCCTAGGAATCGCACAGTGGGGTGAAATTGGAAAACGAGGTTCAAAATGACATTTAGAACGTAATTATGCACCGATTTTAGACTTTTTTTTTTTATTCAGAACTAAATTTTTCAAAAAATTGTGAGAGTAGATTTTTTATTTTTTTGTTTATTTAATTGTTATGTTAATGCAAACAGCGAAAAAAATGTCGATTTTTTTTATTCCATTTTTTATCTTCTAGAGAAAATTTTTCTTATACTTCTCGTCCCTTGTTTTTAATGCACAGGGGTATGAGAAAGACAAAAAAATTGTTAACTTGCGAAGTTAATTGTTATAAACAAATTGTATTAACAAATTATCGATATTAGGTGTTATTCGTCTTGGAAGTATATTTCTGCTCTGAAATCGCTTGCCTTCATCGTCAAGATAATACGTGGCCATTGAAATTTAATATTTTATGTTATTTGTTCATTTTATAAACAAATTATATAAACAAATGCACATTTTGGGCGTTTTTAGGCGGAAAGAAACCATTTTTTCTATCGAACTTGTTGCTATTATATTGCCAATGATGTTTTCTGAAAAAAATTTTGCCACTCATCAATATTTTTTATTTATAAACAAATTATATAAACAAATGCAAATTTTGAGCGTTTTTAAGCGAAAATAAACCGTTTTTTCTTTCGGCCTTCTTGCAATTATATTGCCAATGATGTTGCCTGAGAAACTTTTTGCCACTCATCAATATTTGTTTATTTTATAAGCACATTATACCTATAAACAAATACACATTTTGGGCGTTTTTAGGCGAAAATTAATCGTTTTTTCTTCTTACCTTGCTGAAATTATTATGCAAATGATGTTTTCTAAGAAAAATTTTGCAACCCATCAATATTTGTTTATTTTATAAACAAAGCATATAAACAAATGCACATTTTGGGCGACTTTAAGGGAAATAACCTTGCAAACATTATATTGCCAATAATGTTTTCTGAAAATTGTATTGCCACTTACAATATCTGTTTACGTTATAAACAAATTATATAAACGAATGTACATTTTCAGCGTTTTTAAGCGAAAAGAAGTCGTTTTTTCTTCTGACCTTGCTGACATTATATTGCCAATGATGTTTTGTGAACAAATTTTTACCGCCCGTCAATATTTGTTAATTTTATAAACAAATTATATAAACAAATGAACATTTTGGGCGATTTTCAGCGAAAATAAACCGTTTTTTCTTCTGACCTTGCTAATATTATATTGCCAATAATGTTTTCTGAACATTTTGTTACCACTCATCAATATTTGTTTACTTTATAAACAAATTATATGAACAAATGTACATTTTCAGCGTTTTTTCTCGTGACCTTGCTGAAATTATATTGCCAATGATATGGCCAATGATGTTCTATTGAAAAATGTTGCCAAGCACCGCTAATCGTTTCTTTTATAAATAAATTATATGAACAAATGTACATTGCAGATATTTATAGGCAGAAAGAAATCGTTTTTCTTTTATTATTGTTTAAACTATATTGACAATGTATTGTCTAGATGAAATATTGTCATGCCTCACTATTTGTTTATTTTAAAAACAAATTAGGTAAACGCCCAAAATATTCATTTTTTGTATAATTTGTTCATAAAATAAGCAAATAATAATGCATATCTATTTTTTTCAGAAACCATCATTAAAAATGTAATTTCAGCAAGGTCAGAGGAAAAAAACTAATTCTCTTCGCTTAAAAACTCCTAAAATGCGCATTTGTTTATATAATTTGTTTATAAAATGGAAAAATATTGACGGGTGGCAAAATTTTTTTCAGAAAACGTCATTAGCGATATAATTTCAGCAAGGTCAGAAGAAAGATCGATTTCTTTTCGCTTAAAAATGCTCAAAATGTGCATTTGTTTATATAATTTGTTTATTAAATAAACAAATATTGATGGGTGGCAAATTTTTGTTAGAAAAACATCATTGGCAATATACTTTCAGCAAGGTCGAAAAAAGAACGATTTCTTTGGCTTGAAAACACCCAAAATGTGCATTGGTTTATATAATTTGTTTATAAAATAAACAAATATTGATAAGTGGCAACAACGTTTTGAAGAAACATCATTGGCAATATAATTGCAAGAAGGTCGAAAGAAAAAACGGTTTCTTTTTGCATAAAAACGCCCAAAATGTGCATATGTTTATATAATTTGTTTATAAAATAAAAAAATATTGATGAGTGGCAAAATTTTTTTCAGAAAACATCATGGACAATATAATTGAAATAAGTTCGAAAGAACAAACGGTTTCTTTTCGCCTAAAAGCGCCCAAAATATGCATTTGTTTATATAATTTGTTTATGAAATGAACAAATAAAATTCAATATCAAATTTCAATGGCCGCGTATCATCTTAACGATGAAGGCAAGCGATTTCAGAGCAGAAATATACTTTGAAGACGAATAACCCCTAATGTCGATCATTTGTCATACCCCTGTGCATTAAATACAAGGGAAGAGAACTATAAGAAAAATTTTGTCTAGAAGATAAAAAATGAAATTTAAAAAATCGACATTTTTTTCGCTGCTTGCAATTACATAACAATTAAATAAAGAAAAAAAGAAAAATCTACTTTCACCATTTTCTGAAAAATTTAGTTCTGAATTAAAAAAAAAAGCTAAAATCGGTGCATAATTACGTTCTAAATGTCATTTTGAACGTCGTTTTCCAATTTCACCCCACTGTGCGATTCCTAGGAAATCATTAAAAAGTTAAAAATCGCTTATTGTTTACTAATATTCAATTGTAAAATGAGGTCAATCGATAATTGTGTTTTTTTGGTTTAGCCGGTAAAAAGTATTTAGGTAACTTCGATTTTGAAACAACTTCCAGTGAGTGATTTGTTCAGCAATGTTGGATGAAGTTTTTTGAAAAATCTCATATCTGACTTTCTGGAATTATCTGATCTGTAGCAACTCTGTAATTTGAAAAACCAATATGTTTATTTCACTCTAGAATGTTTTTGTCAAAATATATGTATTATTATGTCGTGAATCGCCCAATCAATCTGATCAAACTTATTTTTCCTACTACCATTAATCGAAAATTCAAGCTCCACAATAGAATACTAAGTAATAATCTGATGTCATAAGATTCGCAATTCGCGAATTTTGTTGTCGCGGGAGCCCTTTCCGAATTGTCGGAAATACATATCACTTTGAAACTTGCTAAACTTCGAGAACGGAAACATTAGGTTACGTTAAAGCGCAGGAAGTTTCGACTTCCGTAACGCTGATATGAATGCACATACACTCCCTCATGTAACCTACCAACAAATTTTCGGTATACTGTTGTTTTCGAAAGTTTCGGTCCCACTATCGCACTCACATGTCTGAAAATCTATGAGTGAACATCGCTAACTCGTCGAAATCGGAAGGAAACGTGAAATGTCATCAGAGATGTGCTGTTCAAGGTGTTTCTGAGCAGAGTTGGAAGACACTGAACTTTTTAATCGACGTCTTCTATCCTGCTTGAAACGTGACTCACGCTACTTAGCAAACTTTCTTACTAGTTTCTTCTGAAAAGGTTTGTCACTCGATAACAACTCTAATTGGGAATCTTTTCTTTCAAAAAGCAAGCTTTTAAGTTTAGTTAGGGTCGATTTTTTAAAATTTGTAATTTACACTGTTAAAAATGTTATGAATTTTAATACACGTTAATACATGAAGTGTATTTGAAAATTAATGCACTTGTATATTAAAATGAACTTAATACAAATTTATATTAAACTCATTTACTATGTATACCAAAATTAATATATTTGTATATGAAAACTGAAACAATACCCATGTGTATTAAACCTAAGCGTTAGCGCATGCGTCGCGCAACGCTGCTGACCCCGACATGTCAGCTGATGCCAGCTATCAAGCAAGCCTCGCATTTTGGAAACAGTGAGTTGCCAGTCGCCCGTTTGAGTGAAAAGGTAAGTTAATTTGGTTAAATCAATTAATTTAGTTAGTTCTTCACAATTAAGCCGCTCGAATCTTGCACCAACCCTCTCACGCGTTGTGTGTGTGTCAGTACGAGGGCCCCTTTGCTACTTGTTCGCCTTGTTTTCATTTTGATCCGCTTTTTCTCCTAAACTGATTTTCGGTCGTAAGGCTGGTTCCTTCGTTCCACGTCATATATAGATAACCTAAGAAATATACTTTCCAATTTTTTTATTGAGGTATGAAATTTCTAATTAATTTAATTTGTTTCAGAATAATAATGAAAATCAGTCCATTAACAGACGGAAAAAGAGAAAAATCAAAAAGAAAAGCGAAATCGTTTAATTCCATTGTCTTCAATTTCGCAGAAAAACTCAACCAATTCACAAACTTATTCGCAATATAATTTATAAACACACACATATATATAAATATATATATATATATATATATATATATATATATATATTTTATTTAAAGTAAATGAATTGTTTTAAAAATTAATGTTTGGTATCATTTTTAAACTATACCCAAAAATACCTAAATTATAGTTAATATACATGTGTATAAAACTTAATGCACATGTGTATCAAAATTACTACAAATGTATATTGAATTTAACACCCATGTGTATTAAATTTAATACACATGTGTATTAAATTTCAGATGTGTATTTGAACTTTCAAAATTGGTGGTATTACATTCTCATTCTAATGAGAAGGTTGGTTTTATGTAAAATTTGACATAGTCGGTTTTCATCAAATCTCCACGTTTTGAGACCCCCTGAGCTAGAAAAAACGATTTTTACCAAGGTGTCTGTCTGTCTGTAGTCTGTCTGTCTGTCTGTCAGTCTGTCTGTCTGTCTGTAGCCACGATAACTTTCGAAAAAATGATCAGATTTGATTGAGCTTTGGCACACTTTTTTATGGCCGAAAAATAGAGAACGAGTTCGTTAACCAGCTATTTTGGATGAAAATCCAAAAAGTGAGCACATTTTGAAAATTTTTGAGACCACTTTTTTGGAAGATTTGAAAATTCTATGTACGGTTATTAGTAGTACGCAAAATGACGAACAAAATATTCTCATGACTTTTCGTGATAAAAAAAAAAATTACTGGAGTTATAGCATTTTCAAAAATTCCAAAAAACAAACGAAAATGAACATTTTAAGCCGAAAAACGCACGATATGAAAAAACGTCAAGAGGAGAAAAACGTTGCTTTTTGAACACCCTATAATATTTTCATAACAACTTTTTGAATTTTTTGAAAAATAAAAAATTCAAATTTTGATCACACAAAAAATTAATGAAAAATCAAAAAAGCCATTTTGCTGTCAAACTATGCAAGATACCAGAAAAGATCATCTCACCAAAATTGTGCACCTAAAAAAGATCTACAAATTTCTTATCATTCACTTTTTGATATGACGCGCAGTTTTTGTTTTATTCGTAAAAAACAGCATTGAAAATAGAAAAATCAAATTTTCAGACTAATATTACCAGCTACGAAAAAATGACTGAAACAAAATTTATTCATCCAAGGAAGAGGTACAAATTTATTGTGACTCATGTTTCGATAGGATGCGTGGTTTTTGTTTTATTCGTGAAAATAACATTGACAGTAAAAAAATCAAATTTTTGAAAAAACAATGCAAGGTACGAAAACATATGAATGAACAAAAATTGTGCATTCAAAAAAGACTTACAAACCCGTAATCAATTTTTGTGGTAAGAATATATTCAAAATGAAAAAATTAACTTTTTTGATAAACGGCACAAGCTAAAATAAAATGTTAACTAATAAAATTTGTCGCCTGAATTATATCATTACTTTTCATTTGAAATCAAATACAAATTTAGTAATTTGTATATGAAGAACATATAACACGAAGCACAAAGTGCGCGCTCAGTGTATTTACCAAATCGCACGCCGTAAGTGCACTCAAACTTTTTTGTTTCTATCATACGGTTCAAATGATTTTCAAATCAAATATCGAGCGCGAAGCGCGAGTGTCTGGATGAGAATGTGTTCCTTAAGGTCGATAGAACCTTGAGTAAATAAAGTTCCTTTTCAGTTTAAAATAAAAACAAATTTAACAATCACTTAATATGTAGAGGTTTTGATAATTTTATAATATTTGCAAAAAAACTTTTTCTTTTCATCGAAGTCGAACACGAAGTTCAAAAATCTAGAGGAGCCGAGCGTAAAGCGCGATGCAAATACGCCCGAGCGCGTAGCGCGAGGTGAATACATAATCGAGCGCGAAGCGCGAGATAAATATATGATCGAGCGCGAAGCGCGAGATCCAACAGTCGCGCGCCCTAGGCGCGCTCAAACTTGCGAGCGAAGCGAGTCGCGCGCGAAGCGCGCCATGAGAATGTGCCCGCGAAGCGGGCAGATTTTCTTAAATTTAATATACGTATCTGAAAAAAACTTCCAATACATGTTTATTAAAATTAATACAGCAATTTTTAACAGTGTACTTGGTGTTGCCTAATTTAAAAAACACCAGCTAAGTAATTGAAGAGTAAGCGAAAAAAACGTGATAAATCCACTAGAGTTTATTTCTTAATGTTTACAGATGAGGTAAAACGCCCAGATAACCACCATTCGAGACCTTATAAAATGGGGAAAAAATATCAGGATGAAGAACAATAAAAAAAATTAAAAGCTCTCATACTTCAAGATTAATATGTCACTGCTATATTAGAAAAATATTTACTTTAATATTCACAAGAGTGAATTTTTGTTGCGGGTAATTTTCAAGTAGATAAAGTTGAATTTTTTTCGCATCGAAACGAAACAAGATTTAATAGAGTCGATATGGTAACCATTTCGTTTTTTCTGTGTAGTAATCCCCAGGCGGAAATATTATATATAGTTTATATATAGTGTGAAGTATTATATATAATATTCATTTGTTTTATATAAAAAATGTATAAAACAAATGAATATTATATATAATACTTCACACTATATATAAACTATATATAATATTTCCGTCTGGGTCGCCAGTTCAGTCTTCGCCGGTTAATGCAAGTGCTGTTCAAAGTATATACATTTTGTATTCAATTTTCCAATCAAAAATATAATGTGAGCGTATGTTTTTATTGAAATATTATTTTTTTGAAACTCTTCCCAAACACTCTTTTTACGTATTTCTTTATATAAGCCATGTTGTGAGTTTTGTGACAAAGTATTTGTATTGAACTTGTCAATAACGAGTAATAGCTCTGTCAATTAAATGTGTGAATAAATCGTAAAATTTAACTTTAATGATTATTTCGTAAAAAAAATTAATTTTGACTGCGGGACAATATCATAGTAAGTAAGAAAAGGTTTCATTCTTCTTTACGAAAAGTGACATTCTACTTGAATCTGTTAAGGCACAAGAATTTAGAATTTCTTATCATTACAGAACGAGTATTTTAGAGAGCTGGACGAGAGGATTTTACACTTAGGGGTGACTTTTGGGGTTAAAGAGAGCTGGGCAAAGAAATTTTACATTTAGGGGTGATTTTTGGGGCTGTGGGAAGCTAAAACAGGGTATTTTATACTTAGGGGTGATTTTTGAGGTTGAGGAGAGCTGGACAAGAAAATTTTACATTAAGGGGTGATTTTTGAGGCTATGGAGAACTGAAAAAGGGTATTTCACACTAAAAGTTTATTTTTGGGTTTAGGGAGGGCTAGAAAACAGGATTTCATACTGAGGGGTAATTTTTGGGCTTGAGGAGAGCTGGACAAGAAAATTTTACATTGATGGGTGATTTTTTAGGCTATGGAGAACAGAAAAAGGATATTTCACACCAAACGTTTATTTTTGGGTTTAGGGAGGGCTGCACAAGGGGATTTCATACTGAGGGTTAATTTTTGTGTTTGAAGAGAGCCGGACAAGGGAATTTTACACTTAGGGGTGATTTTTGAGAATAAGGGGA